>BQNB010035375.1:0-50916 GCA_026074375.1 Tanacetum coccineum | reverse complement strand
TTTAGTGGGTTTGAGAGTTTTGAGAGATAATTTTGCGTATAAGGAATATGGCATGAGATTAATACTAGCACCAAGGTCGGCTAAAGCATTGCATGAGAAAGCTTTGTTGAAATTACATGGAATAAGAAAACTTCCGGGATCTCCAAGTTTTGGTGGAATTTTGTTTTGAAGTATCGCGGAACTTTCATCGCTCAGGAAAGCTACTGAGATTTGTTCGATTTTGTGTTTGTTATTTACGAGTTCCTTTAGAAATTTGCCATAGTTGGGCATTCCGACTAAAACATCAACAAGAGGTACGTTGATTCGAACGGATCAGATCATGTCGAGGAATTTTCCATATTGAGCTTCCATTTTTTCTTTTCTGAGGCGTTAAGGATATGAGATTTTTGGTTTGTATGGTCTGGGTTTTGGTGTTTCTTTGACCAGTTTTGGTCTTTTAGGTTTGGTTTGAGGTGTAGGTTCATCATCTTCACCATCACTATCGAAGTTGATAGGAGTTTCAGAATCATTTTGTTGATCATTCGGGTTATCTGGTGGGTCATAGGATTTACTACTCTGTATAAATATGGCATTCACATGCTCATTTCGAACTTGTGGTGGTTGATAAGGTTTAGATGAAATACCTTTTGGGTTAGGTTGAGACTAGGAAGAGATCCAGAAGGTCGACCAGATTGCTTGTCAGCAAGTCTATCGAATTTAGCTTCGAGATTTTGAATCGAGGCTTGCTGGTTTTTTGTTGTTGTTTCGAGTTTGTTTTTGAGATCCATAAAGGTGTCTTTGACAAAAGAGTTAGTCGATTGTTGAGCTTTTATGAAATCGCTTAGTTGTTTTTGAAGATTGGGTTTATCATCAGAATGAGATTGATAGTTGTATCGGTTGTAGTTGTTTCTTCCACTTGATCGCCAGTTATCGCGGTTGGAATCACGGTCATGGTAATCATTGTAAAAACGAGTACGACGGAAAGTTTGCATGAATTTGGCTTCTTCTTCACGTGACATGGTAATGTCATCATCGTCAAGGTTTGACTGTTTTGAACGAGATTGAAATCTTTATACTGAGCATCCATTTTCATGGTCATGGCATCCATTCGAGCCATAATTTTGTCAGTGTCAAAATTACTGCTACCTTCAGTGGCGAAAGCAACGGTTTTCTTAAGAGATGATTTGGTTTTTTGGTTTTTAGCCCAGTCGAGCTTGAGTAAGACTTTGTCTTCGAGAAGCTAATAAGCTTGATTTGGAGTTTTATAGAGGAAAATACCACTAGCTGCGACATTTAGAACTTCTTGGGTTATTTCGTTGAGACCATGGTAAAAGATTTTGATAATGTTGCCTTTGGACAGGTTGTGACCATGGCAGTTTTTGAGCATTTCCTTCATACGAAGCCAAGCATCGGTTAGAGATTCGTTTTCATGTTGAGAAAAGGCTCGGATTTCTCCGAGGAGTCGATCGAAAAGAGCTGGGGGGAAAGAATCGACTAATGAAAGCGGTTCGAAGTTCATCCCACGTTTTGATAGTTCCTTCGTTGAGTTCGTCCAGCTTGACATTCTCCAGTGAGTGATATGGGGAAATCATCATTAGGCGACAGCTTCTTTCTAGTGTCTTTTTTTAAACATATCACCTATTCAAGGGATTCGTCAATGTGTTTACGTGAGGATCGGTTTGGTTCTACATCAAATTGGTTTCCTTGATGAGAGGTCAAGTGGTTAGCCTTTAATGGCGAATTGTTTGCGGTTTCCGGGGATGGTGATTGCGGAACCGGGAGGTAGATCGACGACACGGTTGGCAGCCAAACATGGGTTCATTCATCCATGGATCATAAATTTCTAAAGAATAGATCAAGGAAAGTGCGAAATTAATTGATGTTGAGAGTTGGCGGATAGACAACTCTCGGTTGTTGAGGTGGTTTGTTCTTTGTCGAAATGGAATCATTTTGTTTGACGATGAAAGTCTTTCAATTAGAGTACGTTCAGGTCACCCTTACAGTACGTTCAGGTTCAGGTAATGGTTCAACAAGTTCAGAATTGGAAGCACGTGTATGCATCCAAGGGAGAATTTTTTTGGGTCAGTTTGCCAGAAAAATGTACGGTGATTTTTTTTAAAAGAGGGAATGTTAAAATTTATTATTAAAGGGTTGACTGTAGAACATCTTTTGAAATACCCGGCAACGGCGTCAAAAACTTTTGAGGTGTTTTGAAAGCTTTAAATTTATAAGACTGAGATTACCGTTTATTAGATGAAAACACACAGGTCAAAGTATAACCCACGTATGTTATACGATCTTTTTTAGGTAAGACCAGGTCGTCCACAGGGATTTGCGTAGTGTCGAATAATTAGCTGAAAAATAAACTTTAACAAATGTGAGAAATATGACTACTCAGATAATTTCATATAATTCATAAGCAGTGGTAATAGTTACGATCTTAGAATTAAGATTTTAATTTATAAAAAGTTTTTTCTCGTCAGAAAACGTTTTCACAAATTAACTTTTTTAACTTAAGACTTATGTTTAGTTAACTCGATTAAATGTGTCACTCAAATCTATTTTGTTTATCAAATAACGTAAGTGGATTTCTTGGCACAGACGATAAAAATCATGGACAAATCTTTAAAACTATATAGATCACAACGGATCTTTCGACCTATACCGGTGTGAGTATATAATCAAAGTTGATAAGATAAGATACGATAGGATTATAACATAAGCTTAAGATTAACAAGATCGTAATTATACCAAACGCTTATTCATTATATTATTTTCACCGAGTAGTCATAAGAGATTTAGCCTCTTATGGCTATGAAGTTCATAACAAAATTAAAGGGAATAACAAGAAACATACTATTTCCGAGGTAAGAATATGGATCAAAATTCTCCCCGTAACAAGTATGGAATTGAAATACAACCTTTTATTCTTATAATTCTATTATATTCTTCTTCGTTCTTCGTGGTTTGATCTTCAATCTTTAAAGGTTTATGGTGTTTTTGGAATGAAGGATTGGAGATATGATGAATTGGTTGTGTGTGAGATGAATGGAATGAAGTGGTTCTAATGGGCTTCCCATGGGCCTTGGGCCAGACTAGATTACTAATCTAATCATTACATAAACTACGAGCTAAGACTATTACAACTTGGAAGTGACCGACACTTTTTGTGTTTCCAACAATCTCCCCCTAAGGGAGGTCATCCATTTTACAAAACTTTAAGCCTAGCATTCAATGCTTTGTCTTTAGTTTTAGACTCGTCCGTTTGACTTCTCTCTGTGATTATGTTGTAGTGATCATTGATATGTTCCTTGAATTGTATTTGACATTGTGATCTTGAGCATCTTGAGATCATCAACAAGCAAATCTCTTCGCCATCTTGAAAACCTTTGCCCATTTGTGACTTGTGAATTTGGACGACATGCTCATTACCGTTCTTGATTTGTTGTCTTGGAAAGCTTTATAATGTTGCTTCTTTCTGTGAAATTCTTTAACTTTAACACTTTGGCACTTAGAGAAAGACGTTCAGGATCAGAGTGACATAATAAACTTATCTTTGAATTTCTTTGACTTTATTACTCGTCACACTTCAAGATAAGGACGTACGGTTATCAGGAGTTCACGGAAGTCTTGAACATGTACTTCGAGCTTCATGATGTCTATTTGTTTAGTCTTATGGGTTAATGATGCATGTAGATATGGATATTGGGTGTCAGCTGGTTCAGGAACCTCACCGCCTTCTTTAAAATAGCCTGCATAAAAAACGATAGAATTAAAGTGGGGGGACGACTTATGGCTTTGTCATTTCGCCGGGTTTGGTTGGAGTAACCTCTCTCAAATCGTGAGGATAAATCTGTGATCAGCTAGATTCAATTTAAGAAAGAATCTTATTCCTTGACAGGATTTTTCCAGCTGTAGTATTGATCTATCTAACACATAAGTATTAGATTATCATATTAGCATTGTTACTCATTTAATCGGAACTCGTTCAAAGCAGACCGCAGATAGAGTGAACCAGTGAGTTACTATCTCACCGATATAGAAAATCGATTTGAAAATCAATCGACGTGTCACTTGCTAAAGTGGTTTTGTGACACATCGAGAGTTTTAAGCAATTCAAAATTCTTTAACCGTTGATCCATAACATGGAACAAGTTTGATTCTTATAGAATCGCGCCATCGTTTCTTTCCAGTTGTCACAAGTTTGATTCATAAAGAATCCCACAAGTTACCTACCATGAGCTTGTTTGATGTTGGCTCAAGCAGGATTTCCATCTTCATTGTGAATGAATTCACTCTGATATTCTGGCAAAATCACAAGGATAATGCGTAGGACTCTTAATATATATCTTGTAATTCACATTGTGTGACTTAGCAAGCTAAATTATGACAAGTGTCCTAATGAGATTAATGGATGATCTCTTTTGGCTCTAGACTCAATAGTGCACTTTTAATTTTAGTGATCGGAGGGCCTGGAGGTGGTTAGTGCACCTTTTCATTTCTAACTAACTCGGAGTAGTGAAAAGTCGTTAGAAATTGAGTGACTATCTATGAGTTTTGAAACAATGTCTTTCCTGACTTGAGTGGCTGTGGGAGGGATTGGTGCATCAGCGGTTCATGGGTCCATGATCGTCTTCAATAACAGACAAATACACTGAGTGTTTCTGAAGCATCTATGTATTGACCCGGTTTCTACCTAAGTGGAGGGCTTCTTTCGTTTCACCCTTTATCCTTACATTTCTTTTTCATTCTTCAACCCCTTCAATGCTTACCGAAACTTCATAACTAACACCTTGTTGGGTTTGTTCCAGTGTTAGCTCCATCTCAGTCGGCATTATTTCCTATTAATACCATCTTGACTCCTTTTGTATCATCACTAAGGACTTCTACACTAACTAGTGGAATATCCGCCTGGGTAGACGCCTCGGTTCTGGCTGGATCATGGGAATTTGAAATACCTATAACTAACCACCTTATAACTCCATAAAGATTAAGGACATGGTCGGTCTTTCTAGGGTATTCCATCACCTTACAAACAAAATTTCAAATTGAAACATTCATTCCTAAAGTGTTGATATAAATATCTAAAGGTTTACACTTATTTGAATGTTTTTAATCATCACTTAATGCTCCCCTTAACTATGTGCAGCGTAATGTAGTACATGCTAAGTGTGGGAGTGCATCGAGGTCCATTTAATTGATTACTTCTGCTATATACATAAGTTAGGGTAATAAATTTTCTCCCCGTATCCAAAATGTTAATCCGTGTTATTTTGGTATCAATTGAATTAACCGTTTCGGGGACAAAAACTAATGTATTATAGCAGATTGGAACATATTATTGCTCCCCCTTCAATTTTGAGGGATTAATAAGATGGTGCCGAGTTCATTATTTGAAAGATTTTGAAGTTTAATAAGAAAATCTTGAAAAATTTGTTCTCGAGCACTCTTTATTTTTCACCCAAAAAAATCTACACTAGTTATAAAGAACATTTTCACATGTTTAATTTTTATACGAGATTTGAAACCTAAATGATGATGAACATCATATGATGAAATCCTATGGTTTTGTAGCGCCGTAGGTCTCTTCGTACAATCTCCCACATAACGCAACTTTTCCACAGCCTACTCATTTAAACCTTCTTTTTTCAAGCCGGATGTCAATCTGATCTTTCTCTGTCCATCGCATCTTCAGCGTTGCTTCAACTTTTTCCTAGTTATAAAGTCTTTGCATCAAAACTTCGAGGATAGAACAGGATTCAGATAATATGTAACTTGTGCTTGTATGGTTGGTGTTGATTGGTTCTTAGCTTCCCCTTAAACAACAATCTTTCTTGAGTAGAGTCAGAATAGAGAAGTTTTCTTGCAAACCGCATACTTAAGCATTTTGATGTATATAAAGCTCAAATATCTGAAGTACACAATTAATTCGAAATCAAAACACCAAAGACAATTAAGTCCCGGATGTCCGCATTTCTCCTTACATGATATTTATGATATAAATTGAAACACCAAAGTCAATTAAGTCCCAGATGTCACAATTATTCCCTCTAAGTAGTCGAAATGAAAACACCTAAGACAACTAAGTCCTAAATGAACTCATTTCTTTCTGCAGAATACTGACTATCTTAAGAAATCAATCATACTTATTCAAATCTGTTTTTTGTCGTACCTTTTTGGTCAACTAATTTCTAATATCTTAAAATATTAGCTTAGTAGTTTAAAGTTTGAGAAGCATTTATTAAATCAGTAAACAGTCTTTACGCTTTTAGAATAAATCTGCTTACAAAATTCTCGAGTATCTTAAATGATGCATACTTGAAATCACAAGATATCTCTACCCCCATGTGGTTGAATTAGTGCACCCGAAAGTTACAAGTTAAACACTGATTTTCTCTGGGGTTATGACATTTGTCTTCCCGGAATGGCCTAAAATAAAAGAAGACTATGGACTCTATCACGTGTACTTGTTGTACGTTTCTAGTGTTATTATTCCTTCCCCTTCCTAGTTACGTTCCGCGAGAATCAGCAAAAAACTAGTACGCACATATACTTGAGATGTGTTGAGCGAATTATTAAGCTTTAATCTATTCCCAATGAGAATCACATTTAAGGCATTTAAAAAATATGAAAGTATTTCCAAGCATTCCGTAAGACTTTTACAAACTATGAGGTGTGGCATTATTGATCATCTAAGTTTAAAGCCTGAATTCACTAAGTCTCATAATTGCAAACAAGTCCATAAAGTTTTTAAACATCATTGACAATCTAAAGCTTGTGTAGTTTTTATATCCATCAACTCCCCCTATTTACATAATTATGATTGTCTGTACTTAAAAACTTTATCTCAGGTTAATTTGTGACTTATTTTGAAAAAACGTTGTTAAAAAGATATTGGCTGGACGATTTTCTCCCTCAAATAATGACCGTTTTCTATTTTGGAGAGCTGGTTGTCATTGCATGGAATGTGGCGATTGTCTATTTGAAAAATCTTTTTGTGATTATTTGAAACACTGATTCATTTACGGAAGACTAACTTTTTTACAATAAAATAAGATTTCTCTTTAATTTTGACAACATAAATGCACTGAATACGTACACTGATTTGATATAGGAACGACGGGTTAGTGATGCATAGTAATCGACAAGCCTTTGGCATGGTCATTAAGTAGGACCATGCCCTGAGAATTAAATTTCCCGTTTGTTGTTGGGAACAACAGTCTTTTTGATCGACATGTTTTCATCATGGGAAAATGGGTTATTTCTGAAATAATAGCAGCCATTTGGCATGTTTTAAAAACATTTGAAATACTTTTGTTCGAACTTCATTTACAGCTTTGGATCATTGTTGACTTGACATTTCTAAGACCGTAAAATGTTATCGATTTTCAGTAAGACACTGCCATTTGAAATTTATTTTGAATTTTTCTCATTTTTTAATTTTGTATTTTTGTTTTTATAAAGGTTTTATAAAATAAAAATCTTTTTGGATTTTCTGATTTTATATTTTTATCTTTTGTTTTTATAAAATTTATATAAAAAGAAACTATTTTTGGTTTTTCTGAGTTATATTATATACATATGATACAAAGGATATTCGAATAGGTACCACCACTATTGTCTCATGTTCATCTTGTTCACACTTTTTCAGAGTCCTCGGCCGGTAAAAACTTCGATAGCCCAGATTGTTGATTGAAACTCATATTCTTTCTCTGCTACAAGAGCTATAGGAAGTTTTGTCGCCAATGGATAATCCGTATTGACAAAGTAGAGTTTCGATCACACCAATTTTAACATTGCTCTTGATGAGTGAACTGATGTCTATATGCTTGGATCTGGAATGTTGAACGTTATTGCAGCATAAGGCAATAGCGCTTTTGTTATCACAGTACATTGGAATTTTATTGAATCCAAAGCCATAGTCGGTAAGTTGTGATCTCATCCAAAGGACTTCAGCACAACAACCGGCAAAGCATATTTTCAGTTCCGTAACTAGATATCGCAGCGCTTTTCTGTCTTTTTAGTACGACCAGATCACAAGTCTTTCACCAAAAGTTGTCTATACTTACAGATGTGCTACGGCGTGTATCTTGACAACCAGCATGATCCGCATCTGCAAATGTGTTAGTTGCAAAAGAAGAAGCCTTAGGGATACCTAAAGACCCCGATGTACAGTTCTTTTTAGATATCGAAGATCTTTTTACGCAATTTAAGTGCTTTTCGGTAGGCCAGCCTGATACCGGGCCACACATGCATATAGCAACTGGTAGAGTCAGGTCTACTGGTGTGTTGAGATAAAGGAGGGTGCCATTCATACCACGTTAGTGTGATGGTTCTACAACGTTCCCTTCTTTATCTCTTCAGTTTGGACTTCTCCACATGGAGTATCCACTGGGTCCCAAGATTCAAAGCCACTATTTCTTTAGTGATTCAAGAGCATATTTCGATGGTTTAAGAAGACTGCCTAGGGACTTTGAGAAATCTTTAGGCCTAAAGAAAAATGAGATTTTACCTATCATCACATTTTGAATTTGAACACCTTATAGTTAGCGAATTAGATCACCAATTTAGGGAGTAGATGCCGCAGAAGATATTCTCATAGGACATAGATTTATACCAGTAATATACCTGTCTCTCTTTACGGTAATATACAATGTAATGATCACTGATCCTTTTGGTAGTCATGGATATCAGGAATGAAGAAAACATATTTACCACGCGCGTGGAGCTTGTTTCAACCCATTAAAGAGCTTTCTTAAGCTTGTAACACGTAGTTAGGTTTGTTCTCGATCCACATATTCGTCGAGTTGGCTAAGACATAAACCGCTTCCTAGCATATTACCATTATAGAAATGCAGTTCTTCACAATCCATTTGATAGATGACCAATAGGTTCATTTTGAGCAAAGCAATCGCTAGAAAAATTCGTTATAGCCTCTAATCTTGCAACCGGGAGCGAATGACTCTTCAAAAATTGATTCCCTCTTCTTGGGATAACCGACGAGGGGTTGAAGGGACCATACCTGAGCCTTGTTTTTCATAATACCTCCTAATCATCATGCTTAAACTTTAGATCCACTTAAGAGTGATGACAAATGCCTTTATTCAGGAGGAGGAACAGTTCCAAACTTCAAGGACTTTCAAATTCATGAAGTCCTCTTGGCATAGCTTCAATCCAACATGAATTGAGTTAATGTGTCTTTGTAGTTCTTAGGTTCGGAATGACTGCATGTGAGAAAGGCACTTAGTAGCAGATAAGGTTGTTCATGAGTTGTAGTCTAGTGGAAATGGGTCTGTCGCAGAGCACGATTATATTCTTAAGAGGGTGTGATCCTTAGTCCATTTGCTATTGTGTTCAGAAACTTGGTGATCGGGAGGCACAATTGTATGAATAACAACCGATGGTGAGGATTGATCAAAAGTAACTTCTGGAATTGGAATACCAAAGTACGGATCATTACTCATATGTGTGACTTCAATATCATGATTATCTTCTTCAACATCATGAGAAATGATAGTAGTTTGAGTTTCTTGTGTTGTATAAGAGTTACTAGGTGTTGGTGCATCTTGATCAACTGTAGTTGAGAAGGTGGAGCCAAGTTGATACAGCATGTTCAGGCTGCAACTGCTTCGGAATTAGGAGCAATGACTTCTTGTGCCTTGTAAATCAAATAAGGTGGAGGGATTAAGTGACTCATCAGAACATTCGGTTGAAACAACAAATCCCGTCAAGATCTCGAAGGTGGTACAATGGTGTTGAAGTAGGGGGTTGGACGGAGTCCTGAACGATTGTTACAGGAGGTTTTTTTTTTTTCAATTTCATGAAGTGCGGGTCAGAACTGCTGTGTTCAGAAAGCATCGCGGTCGCTCATCAAAGGTCAAATGGATTGGTTTCAATTATTTCGTCTGGTACGTCTGTTGTAATCCGGAATGCTTTCTTCGTGTTGCATATCCAATGAAACAAACCAAAATAAATACCAAGTCAGCCTTCGGTTGTAACTTGACCAATTCTCGGTAATCATTTCGTTGGGTAGCAAGAGTGCACAAAAACATGTGATATGATAGATCAGGCCCAAGGGGGAGGTTTGTCGTAGTAAAAGCTCGTTTATGGTGTTTTCGTTGACGAGACGTATCATGGAACGATTTTGGGTATAAATGATTGTGGCAAACCCGCTTTCGACCTATAGATATAAAGGAGCTTTTGCTAAATTTTACATATTGCGGGTTTGCTTCAATTAGGTACGATTTCATCTTTTAACAACACCGTTTTGCTGTGGAGAGCGTGCAACTGATGTTTCATGAGAGATGCCAACCTCTCTCAATAACTATTCACACATTGTTCTGATTACGAAAACTCAGTTCCTTTATCTGTTATGATGCGAGACGATCGGTTTCTTAGCCGTTTACCTCGGGATAATACTTTCAAAATGTTGCTATAAAAGTTGGTGCTTTCTTCTTTTGATCGAAAACATTTGACCCATGTATATCGAGAGGACGTCGTCGACAATAACGAGGATGTACTTCTTTTCCATTGGACACTCGCGACACGCCTTGGCACCAAAGATTCATATGCAATAAATTGAGTCTTTTCTTGATTGTGTCTCAGATTGGGTTTGTGGGGTTTCTTTGAACTTATTGCTTAATGCACATGCCCGATACATAAATATGCTTTCCAAACTTGAGCTTAGGGAGACCGCAGACAAGTCACGTCTTGCAAGATGATTTGATAGCACTCAATGTTCAGGTGAGATAGACCGTTGATTGCCATAACAAGACTTGGTTTAGACGCTGTTGACAATAGACAATATGGAGGAGGATGCCATCATCATTTCCCAAGTGAGATGTATAAAGATTTTACCCTGAGATCCCGTCAAATAAATCAAACCTTCTAGATTGAGAATGAAGCAGTGTTATGACGAAAAGCACTTTTGAGATTGAATCACAGAATATGTCCCACAGAGAAATAGATTTTGCCCAAGTCCATTAAACGTAATTAAACCCTTGAAAATATAAATTCCCAATCTGATAGTCTCTTAACATTATCTTTGCAACTTGATACTTTCCGAATTTGACTGCTTACCCAAGAATGTACTGATGAAATTGGGGAGCTGAGGACGATCTCCCTGGTCATGTGCTCTCGAGTAACCGGTAGTCCAAATACAGAGGACGACTTGGACAACCTGCCATTCATTAAGAGAAGTAGATGGAATAGTTGGTTTTTGTGGATCACCTAGGAGTTTACTGGGGTTCCTGTTTGTTTGCAGGACACTAAGTTTTTATAACGTTAGTTTTGCTAACGGACTCTAGTATTCTTTTCTTCCTAGGTTCATTGAGTATACCAATTTAAACCACAGGTTTGGGTGATTCAGATTCATAGAAAACTATTGGTTTCTATATGGTACTTCATTATGTAGTGGTTATCCCTAGTTAAAGGCACTCGGTCACGCAATTTCTCACCATAATGAAGGTTCCGACCTGTAGGTCTCCAAAATACATCTCTATCTGACGTGAAAACACTGTTCCTGTGGGTTTCCAAATCTCTTTCTTAATATATCTCTCTTAGATTTAGCACGAAATTTTACATCATTCATAGATTAGAAACACACAAAATCATCAAAAGACATGACAATATCATGGTTAATAAGAAATAAGCATAATTATCTGGTTTCTTGAATTTTGCAATGGGGCAGATCCATTAACTTTAACACAGTACATTCTTTGATTTAAAAACTAGATTTTAGGTCCGTTCCCGGGTGAGTTTCTTACTTTATTCTTCGAATTATACTTGGTGTTTGCAGATTCCTATCATTCCTGTATTGCATGAAGGTTTTGTGATCCTTAGCACTAGTAGAAAGTTTACTCTGTAGAATGCAACACACGCTTGTTAGAAACTATGTTTGAAGTCGAGTTCTGATTTTGTGTTTTCTGTGGAAAATGTGAGTGATTCGCAAAACCTACCTTTCTTGTCCTGCTTCCTCGGTGTGACCTTAGATAACTGAGGTCCAAATTATTGATGGCTAGGGCAAGATCTACTTATGTGTGAAAGCAAATCTGAATGATTTGGTTTTACCTAAATTGCAGACTCTAAAAAAGTGAATCTTGAGGATAATTAGCTTTTTCATGTTCGACTATATCCCTAATGGGACCAATATAAAAGCTTCTTCTGAGTGTGTTTAATTTTGGCGAGTGAGCAGTCCTTTATTCTACAATCTTGGGCGTGATGGTTTCACTATTATCGTAGACACATTCTGGATCAAAAGAGTGGGGTACTCAATAGCATCTTTATCTAAGCTTTTTCTTATAAGTTTACTTAACTATTTTTTTGGGCTGTGCTATGCCAAACCTTGTTCCTGAAGTTTTGCATTTAAATCAGAAATTTCCCTAGACTTTATATTGACTTGTTTGATTAACGATTTCACATTGTTCTTTTGATTGAACACGTTTTGGTTTAATCGAGTCATAAAGTTGCTTATATGTCTAGGTTTCAACCATGTCGACACTCTTCTCAGACAACAAAGTTTTGTTACTCTATGTCAATTAATGTTCAAGTGTCTCAATTCATCATGGTCCATTTTGACTTTGCTATCATCCACACATTTCCTTTTAAGGACTTAATTTGTCTTTTCAACTTTGACAATGACTGTGTCTTTCGCTTGAGACTGAGCCTCCTACAATTCACTTAATTCAAACAACTGAGTAAAACTTGGAGAATTTTGATTTAAACAATGTTTTTTGCTTGAAATATTTCTTGATCTAAGTTTGCATGAATCAGCTTACCAAAGTGATGCAATGTTTTTCAGAGTCGGTACAACTCTTACATAAGTTTATCGTAGTTCTTTTTATCAACAAAAATCCTTTTGTGAGAAGCTCAGTCTTGAGTTCGAGGGACACTTTTTTGACATTCATTCCACGTTTTCACACATCATTCAGCTGACAAACGTACACAACAGTTTTTACAATATCATCCATCATTGGTTGTGCCAAGAGTGTTTCATTTTTTCACTCAAACTTGATTCCATTTTAACTTCGAAAGTTCTCGGACTCACAAGCGATGTTGGTGACAGTATGTTCCAATTTTTTGGGGATTAACAAGACTTTTTTGGACATCCGCAACGTTCTCTAAACAAGTAATGGTTGAAGTATTTGAATATGTATCTTTTAATTCTTTTTAAACGGACATGACTTTCATCTCGAATAAGCCCTTTGTATGTTCAAACCCCCACGTGCCCTCCAGTCGCATGCTGTGGTAGTGGTTTCTTTCTGTGAACAACATGATCAAAGCTAGTAACGATCGCGTTTTAAGCTCTTGTAACAAGCTAGTATTCACCATACTTACTTTTTGGAAGTTCTTTCGTGGAAACCTCAACTTTGTCACGTTGTGGAAGAATGAGATAGGGTCTAATAGCTAGGGCGATTAGTCGCTTTCCAATAGGCATGTTCACTATATAATTCAGCATTGCTCGGAACAAAAGCGTTTTGTAGTAATCGTATTAGAACGATAATTAATGGGTTTAGTGCTTTCACTCTATGTTTTTACAACCATTGGATTCTTGTTCTTTTCATGAAGCAATTTTGACACGACTTATTCACAAGAATGCATAATGTCTCTTTCATGAATCAAGGAATCACAAATAGTATCATTTTATGAATGGCATTCTGTTCATACAGCTTTGGCTTTTGCACTCCCGCGAGCTTTATTTCAGATAGAAAAGGCTTTTCAAAAACAGATAGCTCTGTTTCGTGAAATGATCATATACAAATTTTGGATCTTAGTCACGCAATTATGAACAGTTTGCGCATATTGAACTCTTTTGAAAATGATTTTATTCAAGTTGCTTAATTTCTTTTCTGCATGCAATTCTATATCATTATTTTGGTGTTCTTCTCATTTTTAAATACTTTTTGAGATCAGAAACTGTTTTCCATTAACACGCAATCCTTTTCATTGCATTGTTCAGAAAGAGTTTGCTTAAGTGCTACAATTCGGCCATACTGTTCATTTGGGATCATCGAAAAACTGTTTTCAAACTTTTGCATTTCTTTCAAATCTCTTACCTTTCTTTATATCTGTCAAGCTCGGTAGTCAAAGCTTTATTGGTCACTTTTATATTCCAAGTATTAAACATTGTTGCAGATGCATCACTTGGGTAGTTAATTGTTCAAACATAGTAATATCAGGACATCTCGGTTGAGCAGAAGAGTATAGGAATTTCGGACAGTCTTCTTATTGTGTTTCACTCGGTTACTGAGAATATGGAATGATATTGCTATCAACTGGTTTTTCGGTTCTGTCTGACTCACATCCATTAGACTGTTCAGTGACGTCATATTGCTCACTTTGATTAATTATCTAGGTCAGATTATCTGGATTGTGTACCTCAGTGAGTGCATTTGAGCCATTCCTGGAAAGATTCGCCATGAGAGCAATCTTGGCTGAGTGAGTTTTTCACAAATCAGAGTCAATAGGCATCAGGATAATCGTCTTGATAAGCAGCATTGTGGGGTATATGACAGTCTGAGAGGTTTGGTGTCAGGATAGTCTGGATTCATGCCAAAAATGCTATTTCGATCCTCTGTTAAAAAACTTGACACTAGCTTGAGCTTTGATAACCAACAACATTTATCATAGAACCACGTTTCATCCTTTTCCTTTTTTGGCTTTTAGTACACGGCTTGGCAATATTGGACCCTTCCCTTTGCGATGGAATATTGGTTTTTGTGGATCCCCAGGATTTACTGGGTTCCTGTTTGTTAGCAGACATTGGTTTTATAACCTTAGTTTTGTCTACATAAGTAGTTTGTCTCCTCTGAACAGGTTGCGCAGTTACTTTTCCATCATAGATGGTAGCTTGTTGACGAGGGTTTGATGAAGTCCTTAGCTGATTGTTGGTAGTAGGATACCGGGATGTGACAACAGCAGTTAAAAATGACATCATGTGATTGATCGCATCAATTGGATCATCCCCTTTCTGGAACACTGGAATAATTAGACCGGAGTCTGGTTGGGATAATTCAGATTGTTGATGTTGGTAAGTTGTGGGAGCATATTCTAATTGTGGGATGGATGTTTGTGGAGAATAAACATTGTGGTGAACTGAGGATTTTTACTCATTTGATGGATAAGTGATTGAAAGAGGTGTTGATTGACTGGTTGTGAATTGTTGAGTCGAATAAGGTGTTACAAGCTGTGAAGACGAATATGGTGAAACATGATGTTGAGGTTGAGAGTTTGGGTAAGTGTGTAGATGAGATTGATAAGCCGACTGAGTTAATTGGTGAGATGCAACTAAAGCAAGAGGATCGGAGTTACGTTCATGCATCAAACGAACTTCATTTGCATGTCTTTCGTGTTGTTGCAGGTAAGCATGAAGCTGATCAACATTGGTAGTATGCAAGTCTTTGACCAATTTAACATCAGTAACAAATTTGCTCCATTCATCAGGAAGAGTGTTTAAAAACTTGGTGTTAACTTGAAATTGCTCCAATGACATTTTGTAGATGTTCATATCATTGAGTAGCAGAGGGAACCTCAAGTAATACTCATGTAACGACTCTCCTTTCTTGTAAGTGAACTTATTGAATTCATCATACAGCTTGCATTCTCGTTCTTGTTTTGTTAACGACGTTCCTTGCATTAGCAGTTTAATCTTCTCCCAAAGATCTTTTGCAACACGATGTTGACTCACAAGAGCATAGATTTCAGTTGGAAGGCCTTGGAGAATGATGTTTATTGCTTTGATGTCACAATCAGCTTGAATGGCTTCAGCGGGAGTCAGTTCAATATATTCCTTAAGCCTTGTTGCTCCATCCACAGTGATTGAAGGCCAAACGAGTGGTCCTTTTTCAACAGAGGCAAGAATCATTCTTCCATGAGGTCTATTCAACATATACAGTTCCATTCGGCTCTTCCAAGAATCATACAAGTGTTTTTCAAGCATTGGTGGTTTGTTGTCTCCTCCTGAAAGAAGTGACTTATCGGCAAGAGTCGTCATTGTGGTATCAAAAAGATTACAAATTGATCGATCGGTGGTAGAAAGAAATTGTGTTTGGTTATGTGATTGTTGAGTCTTGAAATGAAACTACACGGGATTTTACAATTCTCGACAAAACCGGGAAAACAAGTGTTTGTTTCACGGGATTTTACAAGTCAAAGAAATAACCGTATAATTTAGAAATTTGAGTTAGTGTGTCTTAAATGGAATTGACTAGTTCGGTTGACAAAGAAATTGCCTAGATCGGTTGTCTTGTTCGGTTGACAAAGGGACAAACTAGTTTGGTCCACTTGTTCGGTTGACAAAGAGTTAAACTAGATCGGTTCAGCTGGTTCGGCTATGCTTGTTCGGTTATCTAGTTCGGTTGTCAAACAAAACAAACTCGTTCGGTTCACTCGTTCAGTTCACTCGTTCGGTTCACTCGTTCAGTTTACTCGTTCGGTTCACTCGTTCGGTTCCAACTAAACAAAATCGTTCGGTTCACTCATTTGGTTCACTCGTTCGGTTCACTCATTCAGTTCACTCGTTCGGTTCACTCGTTCGGTTCCAACTACTACGAAACTCAAATTTTCAAAACTCAAAAAGACACATTTTTGAATGTTTTTTCGCAAAAATCTTGAACAACAGTGTTAACTAACCCTAATAGGAATAAAAAAAAGAAAAACTTTAAGGTTTTTGTAAGCCAAAAATTTTAGAACAAAAATTGCACTTTGTAAATTTTTTTGAACACAAATCACAAGACAAACGGATACAAAACTAAACACACCACTCATGGCTCTTGATACAATTGTAGAAACCTGTAATCTTAATGACAAACCAAGAACAAGAGTGAGATGTGGGATGTGGAATTAGAGAAGAGAAAGGATGGAATGGATTGAATTTTATATGATGAATGTAAAAAATGAACAACCAACCCTCTCCAAGGCTAGAGAGGTGCTATATAGGCCTATAGGCCGCCATAGGATATGAAGGGCTTACCCAAGGGTCATGGGCTGGACTAGATTACTAATCTAATCAAGTACATAAACTAGAGCCTAAAGACGTACAACTTGGAAGTGACCGACACATTGTTGTGTTCCACATAACTTTTAAAACAAAAAACGAACCTGTAAACAATTTAAACCCCCCCCCCCTTTTTTTTTTCCCTAGTTACACATTGGTATTAGAGCCAAGGTCACTCAATATTTTTAAAATATATAGTATTTTAAAGGTTGGATCGATCTATAGATTCCGACAAATATCTAGAAAGGCAATCGTTGCAAAAACCACCACTTTTTGAAAGTGATAGTTTTATTTATTGGAAAAATAGATTCGTGACATATGTTAAATCAAAAGATCTAGATCTTTGGCATGTTTATTACCAACGTGGATTTATAACCTATTGAAACAAATCATGAACCAATTAGATGAGGTTTGTCCCTTTTAAAAACAAAGTGATGATCTTAAAAAGAGACATGCGAAAAATAACAAAGCTAAAATGGGTTATATTAAATGCTATTGGTCCTATAAAAGGAATATGAAAGAATTTTCATAATTTAATACGGAAAAATAATTTTGAAACAATGTAATCCACCACCAAGTTAATAGTCAAGTCAAAGAATAATAAGATCGACCTTTTAGTTCAACAATATAAACAATTCGTCATTTCCGAAGAAGAATCTATAGATAGTGATTTTGCTAGATTTAATACTATTATTACTAGTTTAAAAGCTCTTGATGAAGGTTACTCTAGCAAGAATTATGTTAGGAAATTTTTTAGGCCTCTACATCCTAAATGGAGAGCAAAGGTCACTAAGAAAGAATCTAGTGATGAAGAGTGTTCGACTTTCGAAAGTGAAGACGAAGAATACGCCATGGCGGTAAGAGACTTCAAGAAGTTCTTCAAGAGAAGAGGTAGATTCGTGAGACAACCTCAGAACGACAAAAAGACGTTCTAAAGAAGCTGAGACAACAAAAACGATAAAAGTGATAGAAAATGCTTTAGATGCGGCGACCCGAATCGTCTTATTGGAGAATGTCCAAAACCACTGAAAGACAAGAACCAAAGAGCATTTGTCGGAGGTTCTTGGAGTGATAGCGGTGAAGAATATGATGAGAAAGTCAATAACGAAACGTGTCTAGATGCTCAAGCATCAAGTGAGGTATGTTCCGAATCCTCCTACTTTAGTGATGAGAACTCGTCAATAGATTACTTAGTGCTAGATAATGAATATGATAAACTGTGCAAAATGGGTTTAAAGATAATCACTAAAAATAAAAGATTAAAAGCCACTAGAAATAATTTAGAAAAAGAACTTAGTGTTATAAAGGAAAAAGTGTCTACACTCGAGAAAAACAAGAGAGTTGATCTCGAATGTGTAAAATGTCATATGCTTAAAATTGAGAATGAAAAACTCAAAGAGGAAGTCACTAGATTAAATAAATTTGAAAAGAGTACACAATGTCTAAATGAAATGTTAAGTAATCAAAAACCCTCCGGTAAAAAATTAGGTTTAGGATTTAATTCATTTGAAGCATCATCTAGTGGAACTAAAGAAATAAAATTTGTGAAAGCTCAGAAAAAAGACGTCCTTCGTATGAGGATCCCATAAATATTGGGCCTCCCCAAAAGTGTTCAGGCGGGCCACAAAACATTATGGGGACCGGCAACCATTGGTACACAGGGATCCTGAGAAAATATGTCTATTCAAAAAATCTATTTTGGGTCCTAGACCAAAACACATAATAGTAACAACGTCAAAGTTTCTCGTTGCTAGTGATAAGAAGTTAAACACATTTATAAGCATTAAAAACCCGGAGTTGGATTTTTAAAACCTAATTTTAGATAAAAAAAACTCCACCACCTAGAAGAGTCATCAATAATTATCCTCGTCCTAAGACACCACAACCAAAAAGAAACATTGGTCGACAAAATCAACCACGTGGCTTTCCCGTAACTTGGAACAACTTCCCACGTCAAAGTTACATGCCATGGGAAATGTGTCTTCCATTTTCACATCCCAACCAATTGCATCAAATGCAAGGGATGTTTAGCACTAACAACTTTGGACCCATGAGATATTGGGGACCAAATGTTTGAGGTGTTGCCTTATATAAATAGATACGCTTTGGAGTCGACTTGGAACCCGATGAGTGGATAAAGGATAGCGGATGCTCCAAACACATGACGGGTAACCGAAAGCTCTTCTCAAGCTACAAGGCATACAACAGAGGTAATGTTATTTTTGGTAGTAATCTTCGCGGTAACATCATTGGCAAAGGTACGATTTCGAATGACTCTCTCAAAATAGATAATGTAGAACATGTAGATAACTTAAGATTTAACTTGTTAAGTATAGGACAAATATGTGATAATAAGTGTAGAGTAACTTTCTCTGAACATGATAGTGAAATCACTAAGGAAAGGTAAGGTCAATAGGTAGAGTATTTAGGAAAAAGGCTTATATGTGAAGAAATAGGAAAAAAGCCAAAGAACAAATTTGTCTAGCAACGATTGATGAAAAAATCACGTTGAGGCAATAGAGATTAGGTCACGCAAATAAGCTCTCATTCATCGTCTTATCATCAATGGATATTAGTTTAGAAACTTTCCTAAAACTAAAGATTTGATCAACACTTCTATGATGCTTTGCAAAAATTATAAAGGCAATCTCACGCTAGTCCTAAGCTAAGAATATATCCTCACGACTAGATGCTTAGAACTCCTTCATATTGATCTCTTTGGTCCATCCGCCGTACGGAGTAACGGTGGAAACCGCTACACCTTAGTCATAGTAGATGACTACTCTAGGTATACTTGGACTAGATTCCTTAAGAACAAAACCAAAGCTTTCGATCAATTTGAAATATTGAGTAAGAAAATTCAAAACCAATTATGATGTACAATAATGTCAATAAGAATCGACCACATACTCCTCAATCAAATGGCGTGGTTGAAAGGAAAAATAGGACACTTCAAGAAATGAGTAGGACTATGTTGAATGAGCAATCGTTACCACAAAAGTTTTGGTGTAACGCAGTAGACACTTCAACATACATTCTCAACTGAATCCTAATTAGAGCCATCTTAGGAAAAACACCTTACAAACTCTTAAGAGGTAGGAAACCTACTCTAGATTACTTTAGAGTGTTTGGAAGCAATGCATCATTTAACACTAAATACCAACCTACATAAAGTTTAACCCAAAGTCATACGAAGGTATCTTTTTAGGTTACTCGCAAAATAGTAAAGCCTACATCATCCTTAACAAACATACTAGGAAAGTCAAAGAATCACTCAACGTGACATTCGATGAAACTCCTCCACCCTCTAAGACATCACCCTTGGTGGATGATGACTTAGATGAAGAAGAAGCAATTAAGGTTACCGAAAAGAAAAACCTAGAAAATGACATTGAGTGTGAAACTTAGAGATTGACGAATATCAATATTAAGGAATCTAGGAACCATCCATTGTAAAATGTCATAGGAACCTAACCAAAGAAACCCTTAGATCACCAGCCCAAAACCAAAGTTAACATCTTTGTTTTTATATCAACTATAGAACCTAAGAATGTGAAATGAAGGCCTTATAGATGAAAGTTGGATAGTCGCTATGCAAGAGGAATTAAATCAGTTCATTGCTAACGACATTTAGGAGTTAGTTCCACAACCTAGGAATATGACAATCATAGGAACTAAGTGGGTGTTTAGAAATAAGTTAGACAAGAATGGTATTGTTTCTCTAAATAAGGCTAGGTTAGTTGCTCAAGGCTATAATCAACAAGAGGGCATCGATTATGATGAAACTTATGCCCCAGTTGCTAGACTTGAGTCAATTATGATACTATTAGTTTATGCTTGCGCTTTAGATTTTAAGCTATTCCAAATGGGAGTAAAAAGTGCATTCCCGAACGGTTTCATCAATGAGGAGGTATACGTGGCACAACCTCCAAGATTCATTGACTTTGAAAAACCGGATCATGTTTATAAAGTAAAGAAAGCTTTATACGGTCTTAAACAAGCACCCAAAGCTTGGTATGATAGATTAAAAGCTTTTCTCCTTAAACATGAATATAAAATAGGAATGGTAGATAACACTCTTTTTACTAAGAAGAAAAGTTCAAACCTCATCATCGTTCAAATATATGTCGACGACATAATATTTGGCTCAACTTGTCAAGACATGTGTGATGAATTTGCCAAAATCATGCATAACGAGTTTGAGATGAGCATGATGGGTGAACTTAACTTCTTCCTTGGACTACAAATAAAACAAATGGAAGATGGTATTTTCTTTAATCAATCTAAATATATTAAAGAAATACTTAAGAAATTTGGCTTAGAAGAATCTAAACCAATGAAAACCCCCATTCCCCTTCTCGATACCAAACTCAAGAAAAACGAAGAGTGGGAGTCGGTAGATAGTACCAAAGTATCGAGCCATGATAGGTAGTCTATTATACCTAATGACAATTAGGCCCGATACATGTTTGTGTTTGCCTTATGCCCGCTTCCAAAGGCTCCCAAAACCCTCACCAATGGAAGCGGTTAGTGTAACTTTTGATATTAAAGGCATTAACGCACTTAGGATTATGGTATCCTAAAGGGACCGGCATAGAAACATTAGTATATGTTGACTCTGATCATGCACGAGATTATGTGGACTAAAAGAGCACTATGCGGTAGTTTTACGTTCGGGGATGTTGTTTAACCTCTTGGGGTTCTCGAAGAAACAAACCGCTCTTGTTATATCCACTACCGAAGCCGAATACGTAAGCGCTAGAAAGGCATGTCAACAAGCACTATGGATGAAACAAGCTCTTATCGACTACGACGTTCGACTCGACAACGTCCCGATCATGTGTGACAATAAAGGCGTGATTGACCTTAGCAAAAACCCAGTGCAACATTCTCGAACCAAACACATCAAAATCGTCCCCACTTTTCTTCATGTTAAAGCCAGAGAATCGAAATATCTCAATTGAAAAAAGTGTCCGTCCGTCGACAACACGCCGAACTCTACAACACCCCTTTAACTGAACCGATTAACTGTCTACGTCGGTTTAGGCATGATGGTGACACATTCAAAAATTACTAGTCCGCTTCGTCAATTCTGTCCCCCTAAATTCTAGTTCGTAGTTCCATACCGTGACGTGAAAAACTTAAATACTTCATCGGACAGTACCTTAAGTCAGTTTTAATACGCAAATGCAAATTAAAACGTCACTCCTCTTTGTAAAATTTTTTGTCAAGACAAGTCTAAACTCCCACACTAAGGGAGACCCCTATAACCTTGTCGGCCCCCAAATATTAGGGACTGCCATCATAAAACTTCCTAAATTTTAACACTTTGTCAAAAAAAATTCAAAACCAAAAACAAACACCCTTTCTACTTAGCACGACGAAAACAAACAAAACAACCCAAAAATCAAAATCAACCATTAAAACTTAAATTGAATATCTAATCAACACCTATAATCATCCACAACATCCATCCAACCAATCTCAATTGAAAGTCATACATCAAATACCTTTCAATTTGAGTCCAGGGTTCATAATGAACACTAAAAATTAAAATTGGAGATTTTTCATTTTTCTTTCAATTTTGTACAATTTACTATGATTATCACAATGTATATCCATAGTATCTTCATTATCAATTCTAGGAATGAATTCCTAATTTAAACATTAAACATAATGTTCCTTCTAATATCTTTCAATTAGATTTTCCTTCTAATATCCTTCAATTAAAATTTTCTTCTAATATCTTTCAATTAGATTTCAATGTTGTCAAATCATTTAACACTCATGCAAATGGTAAAACTTATCCCATACACAATATGATGTACATAATGAATCCTTTAGTGGGACTTAAGGTTTTCATTCATGTGTTCAATCTCACCAAGTAAGATAGATCATTTGAGTTTCACTCAATGATATTTCATATTGTACTCGGAATTAATTCACAACATATGTTTAACGTATCAAACATGTTGGGATTAAAAGTCTTCTTGATGCTGTTAGAATTACTGCTGCTTATGTTTTTGTTAATGTTGCTCAGCTGGAGTTAGTACTGCTTAGAGATTTCAAAGAAAATATGCTAAGTGTTTACTACTGCTAGTACACAGTTAGTACTGCTAGTGAATATTAGTATTGCTTAGAGACTTCAAAGAAAATATGCTAAGTAGTTACTATTGCTAGTACAAAGTTAAGACTGCTCAGTTGAAGTTAATGCTGCTAGTGAAAATATGCTTGAAGTTACTACTGCTAGTGAATATCAAGTTAATGCTGCTAGTTAGTACTGCTTATATGATATGTATTAGTTGTTTATAGAAAAGATTTTAGATACTTAGGAAAGTATTGTAAGCCGACTAGGACTCCTTGATGTATAAAAGGAGGTCCTAGGGCATAGAGTTTGAGGTACACAAAAAAACAAAATACAACTAGACGTATAATTCTTAGCTTCAAGGTATTTGTAACCCTAATACTTTAAGAGTATTCGTATTATTATCATTAATAATATGGGAGCTTGTTTGTTGAATTGTATGTTCATTGAATTACTGTTTCATTAATAATTCTTCTTAATATTAAAGATTAGATTCTGCATAATCTTTAATACATTCAAACAAAGTTTCTACTATAGTTGTGTTAGATTTATCTAATATAACTAAACCTTAAACAAGCATAAGGAATTCGATCTATTAAAGTGGGATCAACAAGTGGTATCAGAGCTTGTTAAAAAGCTTTGAAAGAGAAGAATCTGTTTTTATACACAAGATCTTTTTTTTAAAAGATATGGATCAAGATTCTGCACACATAGTGGCTGCATCCAAAGTTCCCATGCTCAAACCTGGTGAGTATAAGATCTGGAGGATGAGGATTGAACAATATATCCAGATGATAGACTATGCATTGTGGGAAGTCATAGAGAATGGTGCAACCTTGCCAAAAACAACAACTGTGGAAAGTGTTGTAACAGTGATGCCTATTACAATTGCTGAAGAAATGGCTCAGAGAAGATTAGAGGTGAAAGCTAGAAGTACTTTAATGATGGACATTCCTAATGAACATCAGTTTAAGTTTAACTCTATAAAGGATGCTAAGAAGTTGCTAGAAGCTGTTGAAAAGAGATTTGGTGGGAATGCAACTACAAGAAAGACTCAAAGGAATCTCTTAAAGCAGCAATATGAAAAATTCACTACTCCAAGCTCAGAGATGCTTGATCAAACTTTTGATAGGCTTCAAAAGCTTGTAAGTCAGTTGGAGCTTCCGAATGAAAAGCTTTCACAAGAAGATGTTAATAAAAAATTATTAAGAAGTTTGTCACCTGAGTGGAACACACATGCTGTTGTATGGAGGAATAAAGCTGATTTGGATACAATGAGCATGGATGATCTCTACAACAACCTCAAGGTGTATGAACCAGAAGTTAAAGGGATGTCTAGCTCAAGTTTAAGCACACAGAACATGGCTTTTGTGTCCTCTTCAAATAACAACACTAGCAGCACTAATGGAGCAGTTAATACTGCTCAAGCAGTTAATATTGCTCATGGAGTTACTACTGCTAGCACTCAAGTTAATGCTGCTAACTTTATAAATATTGATAACTTGAGTGATGCTGTTATTTGTTCATTCTTTGCTAGTCAACCAAATAGTCCTCAACTTACACATGAGGACTTGCAACAAATCCATCCTGATGACATAGAAGAGATGGATTTGAGATGGCAAATGGCCATGTTGACTATGAGGGCTAGAAGGTTTTTGAAGAATACAGGAAGGAAGCTTACTGTTAATGGCAATGAGACTATTGGTTTTGATAAGTCCAAAGTGGAGTGCTACAACTGCCACAAGAGGGGACATTTTGCTAGGGAGTGCAGAGCTCCAAGAAATCAAGACAACAAGAACAAGGAAAGCTCAAGAAGGAGTGTGCCTGTGGAAACATCTACTTCCACAGCTTTGGTGTCATGTGATGGTCTTGGTGGATATGACTGGAGTGATCAGGCAGAGGAAGGGCCTAATTATGCACTCATGGCTTACTCATCTTCAAGTTCTGACTCAGAGGTATCCAATGATTCAAATTGTTCAAAATCTTGTATGGAAACTGTTAAATTACTTAAATCTCAAAATGATCAACTATTAAGAGATTTAGAGAAATCTAGTTTAATGGTTTTAGGTTATAAAACAGGTTTAGAATCAGTGGAAGAAAAACTTGAATTTTATAAAAAGAATGAGTCTGTTTATGTAGAAAACATTAATGGCTTAAAATGGGATATTCAAGTAGGAGAAATAACTATTAGAGAGCTTAGGAAGAAGCTTGAAAAAATTCAAAAAGAAAAAGATAGCATTCAATTTAATGTAGATAAATTTGAAAATGCATCTAAAAGTTTAAACAAGCTCATAGAGTGTCAGATTGTTGATAATTGCAAGAAAGGTTTAGGCTATGAAAAATATAATGCAGTTCCACCTCCCTACACAGGAAATTTCATGCCTCCAACACCTGATTTGTCTTTTACTGGTTTAGATAAGTTTGTTAATAAGCCTGTAGTTGAGAACAGTAAAGTTATGTCTAGTGAAGAAGAACCTAAGGTAGTTAGAAAGTGTGATGATGCCCCAATTATTGAAGATTGGGTGTCAGATAGTGAGGAAGAAAATGTGTCTCAAACTAAAACTAAGAAGAAAATAGTTAAGCCTAGTATTGCTAAGATAGAGTTTGTCAAACCTAAGCAACAAGAGAAAACTGCTAGGAAAACTGTTAAACAAGTTGAGAAACATAGGCAAAACACTCACAGTCCAAGAGGCAATCAAAGAAATTTGAACAATATGATGTCTTAAAGATTAGGAAGCAATTTTAAGATGCTTAATAGGGCCTGTTATGTGTGTGGATGCTTTGATCATTTGCAATTTGATTGCAATTACCATCAAAAACAATTTCAAAATCAAAGGATGGTAAAACTTGTTTGGAACAATGCTCAAAGGGTGAATCATCAAAACTTTGCTAAAAAGACTCACCCCTGTGCTAAAAAGAACATGGTTCCAAGAGCAGTATTAATGAAGTCTGGCTTAGTATCAATTAATACTGCTAGACAAAATATTTCTAAAACAACAGTATCAGTTAATACTACTAGACAAGTTAATACTGCTCACTCAAAAACAATAGTAATATTGCTAGACCAATGTCATATCTTTCTAAAACAGCACATTCAACTGTTAAAAGGCCCATTATAAGAACACGGCATTTAAAAACAGTAATATTAATCAAAGGGTTAATACTGTTAGGGGTAAAGAAGTTAATACTGCTAGGCCAAATGCAGTAGTTAATGCTGTTAAAGGAAATAATGTTAATGATGTTAAGGCCTCAGCTTGTTGGGTTTGGAAACCAAAGACTAAAGTTTTAGACCATGTTTCTAAACACAACAGTGCATCAATCACCCTAAAGAAATTTGATTATATTGATGCACAAGGCATATCCAAGTCAGTGATGACTTGGGTCCCTAAAAGAAACTGATTTTCTTATCTAATGTGTAGGGCAATCCACAAATGGATTTACAGGATCAAGGAGTGATTGATAGTGGATGCTCAAGGCACTAAAGAGAAATGGTTTTGGGTTTTGGGCTGTGGTCCGGGTTTGTGGCCATTTAGGCTGAGGACCATTTGGTGTGACTTTGAAACTTGGAGGACTAAAGTGGAATATTTTAGGTTTTGTCTTTTGTGGTTGACTTCTGTTGACCAAGATTGACTGGAGTTGACTAAAGATTTGACTTTCTCTGGCTTTAGCTTCCGGCTTTTGTTCACTCTTCCGTTCTTGTGTCCGTGCTTGCCCGTTTTTGACGGTTTTCTTGTGATTTTTGATATATCCGTACCTGCACACACAAAACACAAAAACAAGCATATTTTTGCCATTTTTAGTCTGTTTTGGGTTTAATTGGGCCATTTTAGGTATTAACGGATATGTGTATTTTACACTTATCAAAATTCTCCAAACTAAGCGATTGCGTGTCCTCACGCAATATCACATGCCTTATAACCAAATACCTCGAAACTTCTCGAGACTAAACCTTTGAAAAGTAGCAAAGATTCTTGTTGAGAGAGCTAAGAGATCACAAGTTATAAAACACCTGAATTCCCATTTTCAATTTTTTTTCTTTTTATGATTTTTCTTGATAATTAACTACCTAACTTCAAATTATTTGTGTTGACATAATGTATTGTTTTCATTACCTCATTGGTAACTTTAAAGGATCATTTAGACAAAAAGTACAGTTAAGTGTCTAAACGAGAATTTCATCATCCCGATTTTCACGTTTCCCATGCTTAGCTTAAAAATAAGATCATTGCTAATACAGAACTTAAGATGTAAGGACTAATTATAATTAAACTTGTGATTTCCTCTTCCGACATAATCATATATTTAGGTGTGTGTGTTTCAAATTATTTAAACCATTAAATCCATTATTTAGATTAGTTGATCCGACAAGCTTTACACATGGGCTTTTGGGATAATATGTTAATCACTTAGGCTAGATCACAACCTCAAAGCAAACAAAAAACTCCTTAGCTAAGGCACATCGTTGGTTCACTTGTCCCATAATGACTTTTTTTCTCTAGCATCCCATCGTCATCGGGTAAGGTGCTAGGCTTTTGGACATTCCATCGGAGAATACTATCGAAACGACCACATGAACTTCGATGAAAAGCCTTGTTAGACTTTTGCAAAACTCTCTTGTTCAAAAAGAATACCTTGGTTTTAGAGAATGAAACTTTCACTATTTATTTTCTAACTTGCAACATTATTATTTCTATTTACATTATTAGGCTAGGATCCGGTTTCCTTTTCTCTTCGACGAACATCGCAACGCCCTTCCGACATAGAGCTATGTACTTATTATGATACATATCCCTAAATATACATCCTTCACCCTTTCTTTCGATGTCACTTCGGCAGCAAACCGTCAATTGCCCATTGTACTTTATTGCGATTGGAGATTGTAATATTAATTATTAAACATATAAGGATTTATAACTTGCATCCTTTTTATTCACCAACTACATTTTATAGATTTTTTTTATTTTAATTTAACACATTATTTTTGCAAATAGAAAAATTTCGTTTTAGAAAACCAAAGTATAGACCTAAACTAAAATTCTTATTTACCAATGATGCTTGACTTCATCTTTCAATTAAGCTTGTTCTCTTATATGTGATTAGACTTTTATAGAGTAAAACTTAATTTGTAAAAATTAAAGTAGAACAGTATAATTTATATTTTAGACTCGGGAAGAAGAAAAACCACAAGTTATTCTTTTAAGCCTTTAAGTTTCTCCATAAACTTTGTTTAGATCTACTCGTAATTCAACACTATCATAATTTATTCTTCTGCAATTTTTAAAAATCTCTAATAAAGAAATTGCAAATACTTAGCCTATATAAAATCAAATCAGCATATTTTAAAATTACTTGAGATTATCACAAATTCTCATTTACTAACGATTAAGTCTAGCTTGTTTTATAGACTACATTGAGACTAGCACAAACTATCATCATTAATTGTTAAGCGGAGGAAAGTAGAACTCTACAGTCGATCTGGGTCAAAAATTACTTCTTATTCTTACCAACGAAAAACCTACATTCGTGTCCTAACACTTTTTTTTTTGAATTTTAATCTACTAATATTTTTATATATTTTTTATTTTTTCCTACAAATAAGATCTTTAAAATTTTAAAAAATTTGCTATTTTTGTAGGAAAACGGGTACGTGAGAACAAAACAATATGCAAAGGTAACATCAAATCGATAGAATTCCCTCCGCCAAAACTAACAATGAAACATTGTCCTCAATGTTTAAGGCCGGGTCTCTATGAAAATATTAAGCGTTTATGAATTATGCAAAGATAAACGTGAATCGATAAGATGAAAGGATATCGGATCTCCCCAAACTAATTTCAAACAAAGGATGAGAAGCTCGAGTGAAACTGGAAGAATGCTTAACACGGACACCGAGAGTCTTTAGAACTTGGTTGGGTCAATACTGCAAATAATCATACAACTCAATAAAACAACTAAAAACCAAGAAGAATAGACACACAAAAACTACTTTAAATATATTTTTAAGAATAATAAGAAGAGAATGATTAGCTTGGGGTGAACAACCCAATCGAATGAGGACGTGTTTTTGGTCACCGAGTCATAAGCTCGACTCGATCCCTGAATTCAGTTGTCCTTAGGGAAAGTTTGGAGATCCGGGATAACCAATGGTGGTGTATCCCCTCCATAGTAATGCTTAAGACGGTGGCAGTTGACTTTGAAATTAGAACCATCGGGATGAGACAATTTGGCTGTGCCATAAGGAAAAACTTTGGTAATAGTGAAAGGACCGGACCTCGGGACTTGATTTCCAGAGAAAATCTTTAATCGGGAGTTGAAAAGTAAGACTTGATCACCGACATTGAAGATTGATTTTGATATTTGAGTCATGAAGTCTTCTTTGTCTTTCCTTTATAGATTAATTGGAATCTCATAAGCTTGATCTCGAAGCTCGTTAAGTTCTTTGAGTGGAGCTTTCGATGATCCACCCCTGGTTTTGATGATTGAAGTTGAGCAGGATTATAGAGCCCAATTATGCTTGTGTTTCTAGTTCAACTGGTAAATGACTCGATTTTCCATAAACTAGCCTGTAGGGGCGTATGCATCGCGATTGGAGTCTTGTAAGCGCGTTCGGGAATGCCCATAATGCACTCGTCTTAAATTGTCTGACCATGTGGCACGGTTTTTCTCCTACCGTCCTTTTCTAGTTTTCTTTTTAGTCCATGGTTCGTCACACCTCGACTTGACCACTAGTTTGAGGGTGGTAAGCGGTAGAAAGTCGATGTGTGACACCATATTTAGACATAACTTTATCAAATTTGTCATTACAGAAATGGGTCCCACGATCGCTTATGATCGCTCTTGGTGCACCGAATTAGGAGAAAAGGGATTTCAAAATTTTTACAACTACTCTAGCATCGTGGTGGGGGAGCGCTTAACTTAACCCAGTGGGAAAAGGATAATCGCGGCTACTAGATAATATTTGTTTCCTCTAGTACGAATGACAGAAAAGGTTCCAATAAAAAATCATACCCCAAACAGCGAAAATTTCACAAACTGGATTGCATTTTGAGGTTCCTATTCGATGTGAAATTTTGTCTTGTCTTTGACATGCATCACAGATTTGATCATTCGTAAGCATCCTTATCAAATCGTAGGGCCTAAGAAACCGGCCATCAAATACTTTACCGAGCGGTCGATAATAGCACTATGATTGGCCCCGGTGGGTCCTCATGACTAGCTTTGAGGGATTTCAGAGCTTCTTGGCCAAATACACACCTCAGGATGATTTGATCTACAATTATACGAAGAGATAGGGATCCTCCCAAAACGTAATGCTTTACATCCTTGAAAAACTTCCTCTTTGGTGAAGTTGCCATTCCTTTGATGAGCAGAAAAATTCCCGCGTGTAATTTGCTTATATCGAGCAAAACCACGGGGTATTTTGGTTATCATGCGAAGTCATGTATTTCAATGTTTCAGAGGAAAGGTTTCATTAAACTCCTTAGATCAAAAACATTCTCATAGGAGTTTTCAGATGTGAGAGATGGTGATCAGCTGCGTAGTTTTCAGCTCTTTGTTCAAATTACTGAAAAATCAAATTCCTGAAGAAGTAAGACCCATCTAAGCAATCTTTCTTTGGCATCTTTCTTGTTGAAGAGGTATTTCAATGCGAAGTGGTCCATGTAAACAACACTTTTGTTCATGATAAGATATGATCGAAACTTCTCAAAAGCGTAAACAACTACAAGCATCTCTTTTTTGGTTGTTATGTAGTTTGATTCTACTTTGGTCATTGTCTTACTTGCATAATGAATTGGTCGAAAATGCTTCTCAATCCTTTGCCCTAGAACCGCACCTATTGCATAATCACTTGCATCACACATGATTTCAAAAGGTTGGTCCCAATTTGGAGCAATGAGAATTGGAGCTTCGGTTAACTTCTTTTTCAATGTTTGAAAAGGCTTGAAATGCTATCTTCGAGAAAGTAAAAGGAGTTTTTTCTCTAAGAGATGGGTCATGGGTCGAGAGATCTTTGAAAAGTCTTTAATGAATCTGCGGTAAAAACCAGCATGCCCGAGAAAACTTTGAATTCCCTTAACGGTGGTTGGGTGAGGAAGCTTAGAAATCACATCGATCTTAGCTTTGTCTACTTCAATTCCTTTCTTAGAGATCTTATGTCCGAGTACGATACCTTCTTTCACCATGAAATGGCTTTTTTCCGAATTTAGAGCTAAGTTGGTGTCTTCACATCGTTTAAGCATTTTTTCTAAATCTGGTGAGGCACGTTTAGAAAAAGAATTTCCATAAATCGGAAAATCATCCATGAATGTCTTCCATTGTCTTTTCAATCATGTCAGGGAGATTGCATCATACACCTTTGAACGTGCCTGGTGTATTGCATAAACCAAAGGCATGCGGCGTTAAGCAAATGGTTCAGTTTTACTGGTGCGGTGATGTAGGTATTTTTCTTTGGTTCATTTGGATCAATTGGAATTTGGAAAATAAACCGAGAAGAACCATCGAGGAAACAATATTACTCAGTCTGCGAGTCTCGCAAGCATTTGATCCCATGAAAGGTAAAGGGAAATGGTATTTTCTTGTTGCTTTGTTAAACTTTCGATAATTATTGCATAATCTTCCATATGTTACAATTCTTGTTGGCACTAATTCGTTATCCTTATTAGTTACTACGGTTCATTCCCTCTTTCTTTTGGTACAAATGTATGGGCTCACCTAATGACTATCCGAGATTGGGTAGATCAATCCAGCGTTCAAGAAGTTTTCAACATCTTTTTAAGGGACATCATGGATCTTTTGAATAAACCTGCTCTGATTGTTGACTGTGGGTTCTTAGTCATCTTCCATTAGAATTTTATGAGAATACAAAATTCTGGGTTAAATACCCCTTAATGTCAGAGATTCCAAGCTAATGGCTTGGTTTCTAGATTTAGAATCTTTATGACGAGCGGTCTTTTCATCATCGCTTAAATCTTTGGCAATTATCAACAGGCAAACTTGTTGGTATCTCCTAAAATGCGCTTATTCGGATGAGTGGGTAAGTCCTATGTTCAAATAGGAGGGTCATCGATGAGATTCGGTGATTTACCAAACTTTTAGCTCTTTCTGATTTTCTGGTAAGTAATTTCCTTGATTTCGTGAAGGCGAAAGGGAGGATCACTATTGAGAAAAGAGTTAATGTCCCCCGTCTTGGTCATATAAGCTCATCTATTCGGTGAAGTTGGATCATCGGCTATTAGCAAGAAACGTATCAGGTTCTTCCAAGAGTTAGAAACATCACTATCCGAAAGGAGTGAGAGTCGGGAGTAGTATTGATAAACATCGGATCGTTATCAGGGAGAAGGATTGCCATATGCAACTGAGGTTGGAAAATCCTAGTCTTCTTGTAAGATTCTTCACACGTAACATCATAAGATCAACTTCTTCAACGATTCCAAAAAATTGTTGTATGAATTAGAGGTGTATCACCACATTAAGGGTTAAAGATTGATTCTATCATTTCTAAGGTAATCTCTCCTTCATACACATCAATTAAAGCATAGGAGCTGTCCTAAGAAAAAGGTCTCCGAGTATCAACTGTACTCGAGGATTGATGGCTATGAATATCATGAACAAAAATCGGCCGGAAAGTAGAAACTTTCCTACCTTGACAAATACATTCTCGGTACTCGGTTGGTTTGAAATTGTTTCGGTCGGCTATTTTCTAACCCCTTTTTAGTATCATTTAGGCCCGGGAGTCCAAGCTTTTACCAAATGAAAGAGCATGAGATTTATGCTAGCACTAAATCGGCTAGGGTAAAGCAATTATCATACTCCGAAAATCACATGGGATAAGAAATCGACGGGTCACCAAGCTTTTCGGAAAGCTTTTTGAGGACAACAGACAATCAATTTTCTTCAAAGGTTTCAGGTTAATCTGCGATATAACTTGTCTTTTGGTATTAAGCATCTTTTTGAACATCAGAGCAAACTTTGGCATCTTGCATGAGAGCATCGCGAAAACTTGCTCAAAATGAAGATTACGGAAAATTTCCATAAACTCTGAAGCTTGGGTATCATCCTTTTCACGAATTTTCTCTTTGCATAGTCTTGAAGGGTAAGCAAATAGTTCTTGGTCTTTGAACAAAGAAGGCTCTTTGATTGGTTCTTTGTCTTTGTTTTGATCTTGACCAAAGGAGGTTGGATGTCTTCAGTGCATGTAGTCCGTATCTTTGTCACCTGGAAATCCTTTTCCACCACCTCGGCGGTGAAATGGAGGTCCGTTGATAAACGGCTCCTTGATTGTTTTGACGGTTTTGGTTGAAATTGCCTCCACGGTTTTGATTCGAATTGAAATTGTTTCCTTGATATCGGCTTTGGTTTCCTTGGTTGTTTTGAACATTTGGTTGATTAAAACCGGGTGGTCTCATTTGATTTGCCAAATTAGGAGGATTTCTTTGAACAAAGTTGCCAACGGCGGCGGTTTGTTGGAATTGATGAATGTTATCATGAAAAACGGGAAATTCATTCCTTGTTAACGGACAATTGTTGAAATTATGGTTTGAACCACATGTAACACAAACTTCCTCGACTGCTTTGACGGTAGCAGGAGTCGTAACATTCTTTTCACTAATCATCTTTTCTAATCGGCTCATTCGAATATCCATTTTATCTTCAAGAGAAGCGGCGAGTTGTTGAAATTCAAAAGAATTAGAAGGTGTAGAAGTAGAAAGAGGAGCATTCGTACTCACTCTTGGTTCAATTGCACGGCTTCTTGAATAACGAACCTTAGATTTACTCTCAATAATAGCTAAACCATCACGAGGCATCTTATCTAGAAAATTTCCACCCGCGGCAGAATCTAAAGCATCTTGATCATTTGTATTCAAAGAATTGTAGAACGTATCAAGTTGATGTAATTCCGAGAAACCATGATGAGGACATTGACGAAGAAGTCCTTTGAAACGTTCCCATGCTTCGTTGAAAGTTTCATTTGGTTTTTGCAAGAAATTGATGATTTCATTTCGAAGGTAAGTTGTTTTCGAAGGTGGAAAGAATTGGTTTATGAATTTCGAAACAAGATCATCCCACGTTAGAATCGATCGAGGGGGTTCTTTATCTAGCCAAGTCCGGGCTTCACCCTCGAGAGAAAAAGGAAAAAGCAAAAGCTTAATCGACGTATTCGGAACGTCCGGATGTCTAAACGTAGAAGTAACCTTGTTGAAAAATCAGAGATGATTATGAGGATCTTGCCTACCCGTAAATTGATTACTTTGAACAAGATTAATCAAAGTTTGTTTGAGTTCAAAATTATTTGCATTTATTAGTGGAACAACAATTGCATCTTCGTATCCCTCGATGGGAGCTTGTAGCATTTGAGCCATGGTACGATTGTCGGCCATTGGAATCTCGGGTTCCTCAACAATAACCGGTGTTATTTGTTGTTGTCGACGATTTCGATTACGAGCTTGAGAACGAGTGCGCATGCACTAAAAATAGAGAAAAGAAAAGAAAACAAAAATTACACTAATTTTTTTTGGATTTTTGAATTTTTTAACAATCTATTTTAAACGGATACACGGAAGACAACTTAAACCAAATAATCGAATTACTTCACGGTAGCTCTTAAAAAGACAACTTAAAACCAAATAATCAACTTACTTCACGGTAGCTCTTAAAAATTGCTTTTTAAGGTGAGCCGTATTTCGTAAGTGACACAAATGGCAAGTTTTTGAATCTTTGGTTCGATTTGGGAACTTTTCAAGTTCACCGGAACTTATTTATGATAATACCTCAATTGAAAGTATTATATGTTGGTGTTCGTTTACCAACTTTGTGTATTTTATTTCTTTTTAAGGACAATTTTTTTATATTTTTGATTTTTTTTGTTTTTAATTTTTTTTATATTTATATGATAACTATACTAAAAGGAAAAAAGAAAAATATTTTTTACTTTTTATATTATTATTATTTTTAAATAATTTTTTTTGGATTTTTGAATTATTTAACAAAAATGAAACTTTCGAGGACGAAAGGATCTTCAAACCAAAATCAACAAACGTAAACGAAGGAATCTTTAACACAAGTCTCCGGCAGCGGCGCCAAAAATTGATTGCAAGTTTATACTATATATAAAATATACTATACCAAAAGAGCAATTAAGAACTTTCCCAAAGTCTCCATCGTACCCCCTCCCCCCTTCCCCCCCCCCCCCCTCAGTGCCCCTCCCCGCCCCCCCCTCCCCCCCCCCTCCCCCTCCCCCCCCCTCCCCCTCCCCCCCCCCCCCTCTCCCTTAAGAAAAATCCACTCTAAAAGGTATATATATAATATATTATGTATTAAACCGGGAAGTATGCTTTCCCGGGTCGTTTCCCCAACGACTTGTGAAATTAAAACCACGTCTTAGTTTGGATTATGATTTGAATGAAAGAAAAGATTGATTTGATTATCTATAAGTACTAATTGAAAGGAACAATTAATAAGACAACAAAGCAATTAAATTAAAATAACATAACACTTAACTAATTTAACGGGAGCAAATAAAATTCGCCGACAGATAACAGCAAAAATAGACAAATTAACCCTTAAATTTTTAAAAAACTGCAAAACTAAAATTTTTTTTTTAAACACTAGACATAGGACCAAAAGTAAAATTTTAGGAAAAAAGAAACATATTTTTTTTGATATTTTTGAATTTTATTATGAATTAAAAAAACTTATTTTAATCTAATTAAATCCTAAAAAAATTGCAAATTTGAAGTCTTAAAAATTGTGAGGGAAGGAGAGGGAAAAAAAAAAAATGGGAGTTTTAAACTTAGCGACGAGGAAGGAGCAAGTAAGAAAGTATTTTTAACACAATAATAACCATAAAAAAACTAGAGGACCGGAGGAACGAAAAAGGTGAACAGAAAAAGAACAAATGGGAATAAGGGTAGGAAGAAGGGGGGAAAAACTTGACGAAAGAGAGGGAAAGGGAGGGGGGGGAAACAAAACTATTTTTAACTAAATTTTTTTTTAAAAAATTAAAAAAAAAAAATTCTTATTTTTTAAAATTTAAATTTAAAAATTAAAGCTCAAAAAATATAAATAAAAAAATTTAAAATGTGTAAAAAATGATTTTTTTTTCTTAATGTTATAAAACCTAAAACTATTTATTCTAAATGCTAAAAACCTATTTTTTTTATTTTTCTGAAACTTTTTTCTATTTTTTATAAATTTTCTAAAATTAAAATTCTAAGAGGAAAAAAATTAGTTTTTATTTTTATTTTTTTTTTTAAAATTAAAAATATAAACTAGAAAAGAAAATTCCATGAAAAATTCAGGGTAAAGAAAAAGGGAGAGGGAAAGAAAAAGGAAAAAGAGAAAAGTCTACAATTCAAAACAAAAGGCAAGTAAGAGGAAGAAGAGAAAAAGGGCGAAAGAGGGGAGAGAAATGAGAGGAGAAAAAGAAAAAAAGAAAAAAGGAAAAATACTATCTAAACTAAAAAAAACAATATATAAAAAACTTAACAGGCTTAAACCCATAAATAAGGCCCTAAAAAAAGTTGATTTAAGCTACACGGCTTCTTATATGTTTTTACTTTTTTAAAACAACCTAAGAGAAGAAATGAAAAAAAAAGTTAAAAGTGTACTAGTATTAATGGTGGTGTTGAAGGGACTATGAATGGAATATCAATGTGAGAGCTTTTCTTTCCTTCAAGCCACCAATGGATGGGATAACACGGTGTTGGGGTTTGGGTATGTGTAACACGTTGGGTATGTGAGTGAGAGGTCTTGAGTTCGAAACTGGCAACACCCTTTTTGCTATTTTTTTTTATATTTTTCAAAACCAAATGATAAAACTGAAAGACAACACTTTTTTAAGCACTTTTTATAAAAACAACTTAAGCTAAAAACCAAAATTAAGCTCTCTAAGAGCTTTTGAAATTACTGTTTACAGAAAGTGAGCTTTTGAGCTCACTTTTGCTAATTTCCACTTAAACACTTACACAAGCTTCAATTTAAGCTCAAATTAAAAAGCAAAAGATGTTCTGGATAGCTTATGATGTCTACAAGCTATTTTTAATAAGCTACTTAACTAAGAAACACTAAAAGCTAACTGAAATTGATTAACAAAGCAGCAAACTCAGGAAACAATTCAAAAAGCTTAAAATTAAGAAAAGCTCAAATGCTAAATAAGCCAAGATAGAAGCTGAGCTTATGAGAACTAATTGACCTAACTATAAGCTATAAATTCAAAACAGAAAATCAGACACTACAACTTAAAATCCTAAATTTAAAAGACTAAATTCTATGACTACTGTTTTTTTAGACTTTTTTGAAGAAATTTTTAAAACTTTTAGAGCAAATGCTACCTAAGAATTTAAACTATAATATGAAAAACTAAACTCAATTTATAATAAGCTATGACTAATCTATAAGCTACTTGAAACTTAGATCTTAAATCCTAAAATTACTAACTTAAGATGAAACCAAAAAGGGTAGCAGTAGTAACTTAGTGTTACTACTGATAGTGCAAATGACCAAAGGCCAAAATTTAAGTGCATGTAACTTACTTGGTCTAACCTGCAATGAACACTCTTAATGAGTGCAATTGATCACAAAACAAGCAATAACCAAGCCTTGGATGGCTTGGTTCAAATTTCACAAGTAAAGATAAAGGTAAAAATACCCTGGTGCTAAATCAACAAAAATAAGCCCTAAAATGATTGCAAGCTAAAACTAAACCTCAAATCCTATTTAAAACTTGATTAAATGCAAGACTCTGACTATCTAAAAAGAAATCACCAATTAGTTTTGACTTTTGAAGGTCAAGCAGGTTTAAACCAAACACCCCTTAATGCATTGACAGAATTTGATTGAGCTTATGAAATGAATACTAGCTTATAAAACTTTGATACCAGATAATACTTAGCTTAAAACAAGTTTAACAACATGATTAAACAACTGAATAAGCCATGAATCTAAGATCTATACTATGCTAATGATATTTATTTTTTTGGTTTTTTATGATTTTTTAGACAAAATTTGAGAATCTAAGATCTATAATTAATGAGCTAAAAACAGATTAAGAACATTAACTAATAAGCACATAGAGATGATAAAAAGCACAAATAAGCAACTAGTTTAAGCAATTAAGCAAATCTATACTAATAAGCACTAATTGAACTAAATATTAAAGAACATAAGAAATTAACTGAAAACTTACTTTAAGCTTCAGCTAAACAGAAGCTAAGTTCAATTAAGCAGCTACAAGCTCTAGCTTACCCATAAGGATAAGCTAGTAAAGTCCATAGAAGCCCTTCCATGATAGGCTTCTCTTCCAAAAGCTTTAAAAGTCCAAAGTAGTTAAGGTTTATTCTAGCAAAAGTCCTAGTATAAATATCTTTTAGATTTGGCAAAAATGGCCCCTGGACTTTATATAAAAAGGTTATGGATTAAGGTTTTGGGCCGGGTAATGATAAATGGGCTTGGACTTGTTGTTTTGTTTACTTTAGGAATCCAGGTTGGTTTAAAAAGGTTTAAGGCCCATTTAAGCTTAGGGATCATTTATGTAACTTTTGGAAACTTGAGGGATTGTTTGGTAACTTTGGAGTTTTTGTCCTTTTGTTTTTGACTTTTGTTGACCCATAGTTGACTAAGAGTTGACTTTTCTTGGCTTTGGGCTTTGAATCCTTGGCTTCTTTTGTGCTCTTCTTTTGGGCCCATTTTTTGTATAAACAGTTAGGTTCGTATTTTCACTTATCATCCATGATCGTGTTCTCTGTCGTTATGAGTGGTTAGAGTAGATGAGTTTTATAAATTTAAAACGTGTAAAAATTTATTTAAATAAAATACGCAAATCATGTTTTTTGCGCCGTTTCCGAGGGAGCTAAAAATTAGTTAATAATTTGAATTTCTGTATATTTTCCTTGTGTAGAATTATATTGTGTTAGTTTTTCTTAAGTCTTTGATATGGAACGATTGATGTAGACATCACACGCGTCACTATAGAGCAGTACATAGTTTTGATTCCAGATGGGACATTAAACAGGCATAGTGAACATTAAGATTGCGTTGACGTCGAATTTAAGATAAATGAGTTAAAAGTTGGAAAAGAGAAGCTGATGTGGCGCCGAATGTGTCATGTGAGTTTGTGTTTTTCATTAACAATTCTAGCCTAATGAAAAAAAGTTCATGAGAATAAAAGACTACCTTGAAATTTACATAAAACATACTAGTAGTCATTCAGCATATTCGACTTAGTTGTGCTAATGATTTTTCTTTGATCTCATTATCGCAAACTAACCCCCTCCCCCCCCAATATATGTAACTCGGAGATTATTATCAGAATTTGGGGCTTGGCTAATACATGTCCATGGGCCATTACCAATTTATTAATTAACACTATACACCAATATAACAAATTATACGCCCCTGCTGTTGGAGAGGGAGGAGGCTGTACGCTTAAATTGGATCGAAATTCTTCAACCAATGCAGAAGGAAGTCCCTTGGTGAAAATATCGGCATATTGGAAACAAGAGGGCACATGTAGAACTCTAACCTGACCAGCTGTCACCATATCTAGGACGAAATGAATGTCGATCTCAATGTGTTTCATCCATTGATGTTGAACAAAGTTGGCAAACATATAAACAGAACTAACGTTATCACAGTAGACAAGAGTTGCAATCGATAAAGGAGAGTGTAACTCACGAAGAAGATTATGAAGCCATGCAGTCTCTGCCACAACGTTAGCAACACCTCTGTATTCATCTTCGGCATTGGAGAGTGAAAGAGTGTGTTGTCGTTTAGTGGGCCAAGATAATAAGTTATCACCCAAAAAGACAAAACAACCTGAGGTAGACATGCATGTAGATGGACAACCCGCCCAATGAGCATCAGTATAACCAACCAGATAGGTAGTGGAGGATGAATATAGTGGAAGGCTAAATCCAAAGTACCTGAACATTATCGCAAGTATACGCATGAGAGCAGCTATGTGGTCTTGTGGATCGTGCATATAAAGGAAAATCTGTAGCACTACATAAGAGAATCTGACGTGTAATGTAGATATGAAAGACCCTTGCAAGAATTCGATACAAAGTAGGATCCTAAACCGGAACCTCGTCCGGACCCAGTTTGGACTCCGTATCAACTGGTGTCCAAGAGGGGTTAAAATTAACCATGTGAGCATGCTCAAGGAGCTAAAGAGCGTATTTTCGCTGAGATATAAATAAACATGTAGAGTGACGAACATCAGAGATACCAAGAAAATAATTAGGTACCCCGAGATCAGTCATGTCAAACTCACGATGTAAAGAATTAATAAGATGTTAAAGAAGTGATGTAGAAGAAGCCGTAAGAATAATATCATCTACATATAAAAGAAGATAAGCAACCTGAGATCCCCGTCTATAAATAAAAAGGGAAGAATCGTAACGACTGTGATAAAATCCAGCCCGGGTGGCATAACCTACAAAATGCTGAAACCAAGCAAGAGGTGCTTGTTTTAGTCCATATAAAGATCTCTACAAACGACAAACATGGTTAGGGAACCTAACATTAACAAAACTGGGTGGTTGATGCATGTAGATAGTCTCTGATAAATCATCGTTAATAAAAGCATTCTTAACATCAAGTTAGTGAATCAACCACTTACAAGACACAACAAGGCTAAGAACCGTGCGAATAGTGGCTGGTTTGAAAACCAGACTAAATGTCTCATCGAAATCAACACCAAATTGCTGACTACTACTGTTAGCAACCAAACGAGCCTTATAATGACTCAAAGACCGGTCAGCATGAAATTTATGCTTAAATAACCACATAGAGCGAACCATATTAACACCTACAGGCCTTGGTACAAGTAACCAAGTGCCATTTTTAACCAATGCATTATATTCATCGTACATAGCATTACGCCAGTGAGGGTCTTTTAATGTGTAAGACGGATTCTTCGGTATATGAGGAAATAGAGAAGTATTGAGAGACAAGAGAAAGGATGGGTTTGACAATACAGATCGCTTCCCTATATAATCTAAAAATATACTTTTTTTATTTTCATTATCTATCTTCTGAATTGAATCTAGATATTCTAATTTAAATTTCATTAAAAATTTTTGTCTTCAAATTAATTTTTAATTACTTATTCTAATTTTCCATCATATTTAATATTTCAACTCTAATTTTATATTAAAAAATAATAATATATATAATAAACACATTCCACAACTCCCCACATCCCATCCATTTACCTCTCTCTCCCTCCTCCTCATCATTATTATAATTTCAAACCCAATAAACAAACCCCCCCACAACCCCAAATCACCCCCCTACTACCACAAACCCTCTCTAAAATACCCTTACTATATTTTTTATAATTTCCTCTAATGGTATCATCCCTGGGCCCTACTAATTTCCTACCAATTTAATTTCTTAGACTATTACATTACTTAGACATCGGAACTAGCCTATTTGACTAACTATTACATGTTTAATATCGTCTAACTATTACAAGGCTCGTGAGATCGATAATGATCGTCACTTCACTAAAAACTGGAATTACTAACCAATTCCCCTAAATTAGATTAACATTGAGATCTCATAAATGATCAGCACTTTTTGAATTCCTAACTATATCCCCCTAACGGGTGATCATAGGATCTCATCATTGTGACATTCGACTCTTTGGATCTTTGATGACTCTTGTCCTTGCATAATGAGTCTTGTTTGGTTGTATTGTTTTGCTTGATCCTTTTGTTCCAACATTGCTCTTGATTTTTCTTTGTCTTTGTCTTTTGACTTTGCCTTCGAGATCTTTCGTCATTACTTGATCATCCTTGTCATACTTCACCTTCTTACGATCTTGTGTCTTTGGACCAACATGCTCATACTTTATGTCATCACAAAAGCCGTCTAACAATATCCCTTGACAATCTTTGTCTTGATAATCTTAATAAACTTAAGGAAGATGTTGAACATCAAAGTAGTGGAAGTCTTTATCTTTAACTTTTTGATTACTTGGAATCTTTATGTTTGAGTATGTGCCATCGTAGTTATAAATCTAATCAGCTGGAATGAGATAACACCACCATTTTATAAATCTAAAAATAAAGGTTAGTAATAAGCACAATTATAGACGAATATGGCTTTGTCATTCGTCAATATTAGGTAGCGTTAACCTTTGGTTCCGTGAGGACCGACCTGTGATCAGGTAGATTTAATTTAGAAGAATCTCCTTGATAGGATTTCCAGCTTAAATTATTAGATCATTAACACATATACATTAGATTCACTGTACTTGCTTGTTCTCATTACCAAAACGTCTTAAAGCCAACAACACGATAAGAGTGAATTAGTTAGTTACTATTTGGCTGATTGAGTCGTCAATTCATAAACAGGACCAAATTTAATATCCAGTTGACATAAGTTTGATCCATATAGGATTGCGCAAGTCGCCTACCGTAGTACTGTTTAATGTTAACACTGAAGGATTTCCATTTGTCACTGTGAAATGCTAAAGAGCAACCATTCTGATTGTATTATGGAAAGAATCACAAGGATAATGCAGAGAACTCTAAGATATCACTTGTTGTTCTTTGATTGTTGAAAGCAAGAGTATTCTGAATTGTCTCATATCAGATATAGTAATCATCTCTTTTGGCTCAACGACTTACTGATAGTGCGTCTTGGTTTTACTGATTAGAGACTGGAGTTGACTGAACCCTGTCACTACCAAACTAACTAGAGTAAGAAAGTTGATAGATATTACATGTTTAATTACGTGAGAAATGAAAACATGATCCTTTTGAGATACCTTAAAAGGGCTAGGATGGGTTGTGCATTCATCACTTGAGTCCATGATGTCTATCTTTAATACCAGAATCCATCTGTGTGATTTGATATCATATGTATTGACTCGGTTACTGCCTAAATTTTATGGAGGGCTGTTTTCTTTTAAAAACCCTTTTATCGGATACATTTCTTCTTTCATTTTCAAGCCCTTCTAATGTTTCAAGACTTCATCACACTAGACCTTTTGTGATTGTTCCCTGTATAGTCATGTCTTAGTCAACATGATTTCCTGATATTCATTCAACACTATCTTTCCTATAGTACTTCTAATTCTAAAAATGGAATGTCCTTAGGTAGATCCCTCTGGTTCTGGTTGGATCATTGGACGTATACCTAACCTTAACCACCTTATGACTTCATCGCCGTTGTGAATTAGTTGGTTGTTGGGTATAAAGATCGTAACCTTAAAACCGTTTGAAATTAATCAAGTGTTTGATAGATTAATCATAAACTTTTTTACAATTTGAAAGTCTTCGTCTTTTACGAATGACTTCCCTACATATGTGGACATCGATTTTTGAAATTTTTCTCACACTAGTAGAAGAGTTGCAGTGAGTCAAAGACGATCTCATTTTAAATCCATTATAATCCAATTGATCCCCTCAAAAATAGCATACCATATGATGTTTGTGATATCACTGGAATAAAATGGCTATTTAAGAATTTTGAAAGCACATAGGAGAACATGGTTATTGCATGATTAATATAGGAACATTTTCTCTTCACTCCCCCTTAATAAATGAGGGTTGGAGATAGTGTCGAGTACATAATTTTTTAAAAGATTTTGAATTTATTGAAAAATTCTTGAGAAAAGTTACTTAGACACTAAATATTTTAGATACATAAAATTTTGACTTTTCTTAGTGTGTCCAACAACATTAAACGGATTTGGTTTTAAAAGCACCCCTTAAAAATTGATCCATGCTTGAAAATGATTCGACTTTTGAAAGAATCATAAGAAGGGAGTGTTAAGCATAAAATTTTGAAAGATTTAAAAAAATCTTTTGATAAATTCTTGAAAAATTGTGTTTAGCAGTTTTTAAAAACCAATGTTACTTGAGCTCTAAGAATTTGAATGTCTTTGAATTGACGTTTTGTGTCAGTCAAGTCCAAGAGTGTTATCTTCTCTTTTGTAGGATAAATGGTACATAAATGTACACTTTATTTCTTGAAAATCGAGTTCCTAAGCAGAATTACTTAGATGTCAATGTTTTGAGCAAACAAGATGATTTCTCTTCTTTTGAAGGTAAAGCACACTGAAGCGTACACTTTCCTTTTATTTGAAAACCCGAGTTGTGTACTGAAATGTACACAAGTCATTTTGATGAGCAAAATTTTGAAAGATTTTGAAAACCTTTTTGAAAAATTTTGAATAAAATTTTCTTAAAAAAACAAGAAGATTTCTCTTCTTTTTTTAGATAAGTAACTCACAGGTACACTTTCTTTTCTTTGAAAACTCGGGTCTCGTACTGAAGCATACGAAATCCATTGATTTGAGCTACAAAACTTTGAATTGTTTTGTTTGAATAGCTCAAGACCGAAAAAGATTTCTCTTTTTGTCGGTAAGGATATAACGAGCTGTTGCGTCATTTTATATTTTAAATCTGAATAGCGAGTTGTTATCTGATATTTAAATATACAAAACCATTATTTTAAGCTGGGGGTTGACCTGAAATAGCAAATAGACATTAGATATTAATTTAGATAACAACTGTTGGAACCCATTTAAGCACGGTTCCAAGGGGTTTAACAAACGTTTGAAAACCATTTGAATGTTACTTGAATGCATTGGAGTCTATACATCAAGTTTTTCATGTTGATTCAAATTCTGGACAAATGTTATTCAATTCAGATTTGATTAATCACAGAGGCTCTTGTTTAAACGACACCTAGAGGTCGTTCTCATGTATCTTGTGCTTGTGTATTATGACGTGACGCCCCGGACACATCATTCCGCTGCGACACGAATTTTGGGGGTGTTACAGTATCACACAAACATAATAAACAAATAGGAATACAAACTACTCTAAACTACACTACTCCTAAGGGTTAGATCTAATCTAATGCTAAAAACCAAAATAGTCAATCAAAATCATGATTAATTTTCACTCCCCGGCAGTGGCGCCAAAAACTTGATGTGTCATTGTGTGGTGTATATTTTTATGATTCAAGTTTTAAATTTATTATTTTGACCGACTAACACAAAAAACAAACACTTTAACGGGAAGTGTTACCGGTCGTAGTAGTTCGTGTAAGTAGTGGTGTCGAACACTTGAAGCGAGGTTAAATCTATCAATTTAATTAATATTTTGGTTATCTAATCTATGTTAATTCTATTCTATTATAAACCTATGTCAGTCCTAATCCTAATTCTAACAAGAAAAGGGGGTTTTCAGCCTGAGAGACAGGAGCGGTTTGGTTGGTGACTACAATCAATTCATGGCACTTTAACCCACGCAAGCTAATTGACAGAAGATAAAAGAGCGGTCGAGCCAAATATAAGAAAACTGTATTAACCATTATTAATCCGATTAGAAAGTTGGTTTGTTTATTAAGTGCAATGATTTCTTCTTCCGAGGCGGTATATCATTCTTAAGACTTAGGCGTTACATCATCCTAAGGCTTAGACACATTAATTCTGTCACAATTAAAGCATCCGCATAAATCATCCTTATTCGCTCATTATAATCTATCTTAGGGATTAAAGCTGTCAAAATTGAGGCTCCTCGGGAACTTCCTAAAGTAAGCCTGGTTAATACAAGCATTAAAAAGCTTAAATACCATCTTGGCCAATTTGACAATGTGGTGAAAAAGTAGATCACGCCCGACGCTTTAACAGAAGGGGAATAGGGATTTGAACACACTAAAGCTGTTTTTCAAAAAGACATTATTCCATTTTTAAAGACTTTAAAAGATATATTTAATGTTTTTGATAAAGATCTTTTAAATGAGGTAACGGAAGTTCAAATAGTTTTTAACCAGATGGAAGCTGTTGTTCAACAGTATCATGTAGACAAACAATGCTTTAAAATTCAAAAGAAACAATTTTTGATTAAAAACGGTCAATATTGGATTCAAAGCTTTCTCAGATATTGGGAATATTATGTGAATTCTTCGGTTGGATATAAATACTTATTGTGAAGAGGAATTCTTATATTGCAATGAATGATTCTTTGAATTATGTGGAAATGTGCAACAAGTGTCTCGAACTCAAAGTGAGCTTATCAAACAACACAACATGGTTGAAAAAGATGAGTATAATTAAACTTCGAACCGATTTCTGAACTTGAAGCACATGTATTTCTCTTGAATTGCAATGCAACTCAAATAAAGAATTTTTCAAAAGAATAACTACATCTGTGAACCAAACTGAACCTTCATTTGATCAATTGTTTAATTTGAACAATTGAAATCTGAGCTTCAAGAAAAATATACAACAATCGAGAAGTTGAAGGCAAACGTTAAACATTTGAATAAAACTTCCACCACAAACAGTGTGAAAAAGGACATAGATGAGATTGAAACTATCAACATAGAGCTGGAACATAGGGTGACAAAACTTATTGCTGAGAATGAGCATTTGAAACAGACTTATAAACAACTCTATGATTCAATTAAACCATCACATGTTCAGGCTAAAGAACATGCTGAATTGTTGGTCAATCAATTAAATCAAAAGTATGTTGAAATTACTGATTTAAATGCTCAACTCCAGGAAAAGGTTTTTGTCATAACAACATTAAAAAATGATCTTAGGAAATTCAAAGGAAAAGACATAGTTGACAATGCTGCCCAAGTGTCAAATGATACCACTGTTGCTCCAGGAATGTATAAGCTTGACCCAGTAACTTTGGCTCCTAAGGTTAAGAATAATAGGGAAACTCACATATACTACCTTAAGCACACTATGAAACAAGTGCTATTCTTAGGGAGATAGTTAAACAAGCTAAATCACTAAACCCTTTAGATAGTGCATCTTACTCTGCCTGTAAGTATGTTAAGCTGATTCAAGAGTTGCTAGGATATGTTAGAGATACTTGCCCTGATATTCACAAACCTAGTGAGAAATTAGTTGCTGTCACGCCTATAAAAAAAAGAAAATAGTTAGGTTTGCTGAACCTGTCATATCAATCAAGACAATCCTAAAAAACAGTTAGGCTCTTCCAACAAAGACCAAATAGAGCCTAACAATAATGTGTCAAATTGCGTCAGGACTAAAAAGGTCTACTAAATCTAGCAGGTCAAAGTCTACAGACAATAAAAAGAATGATAGGACCCAACAGATTTCAAATAGGACCTAAAAGAAGAATAAAGTAGAAGACAACTCTAGGATCGTTAAGTCTAGTTTGAATAAAATGAATTATGTTGTTGACCCTTCTGGTAATGCAAATGTGCAACATTCAAAATTAAATACAAATTAATAAGCTAATGTGCGTTAATGTAATAGTTCTAGTTTGATGCGCGTCATTGAATTGTGCTTTCTTGATATGTTTTGATATGATGCTAAGGTTGCAAAATCTATGACTGCTAACAGAATGAAACCCGGTACATCTCAGGGATCTAATATTTCAGTTGCTCCATCTTCTTCTTCTCTTATTGACTGCAGGTTAACTAAATTGTTCTGTGGTATTTGGACTCTGGATGCTCCAAGCACGTGACCGAAAATCGCTCTCAGCTTACCAGTTTCGTTCATAAATTTCTCGGTACTGTCAAATTTGGTAACAACCAAGTTGCGAATATTATGGCGTATGGTGATTATCAGATAGAAAACGTCACAATTTCAAGGGTTTATTATGTGGAAGGACTAGGACACAATCTATTCTCAGTTGGTTAATTTTGCGACTCAGATCTCGAAGTAGCTTTCAGAAAACACACATGCTTTGTTCGTAATCTGGAAGGTGTTGATTTACTCTCAGGATCTCGAGGAACTAACATGTATTCTCTGTCCATTAGGGATGATGGCGTCTTCTCCTATATGTCTCTTGTCAAAAGCCACAAAGACTAAGTCATGGTTATGGCATCGTCGTCTGTCTCATTTGGATTTTGGTGCTATTAATCATTTGGCCAGACACGATCTAGTATGTGGTCTTCCCAGACTTAAATTTGAAAAGGACCATTTGTGTTCTGCATGTGCCATTGTGGATCTTTGTGGGCCTATGCATGTTGCTAGTGTAAATGGGAAAAAGTACATCCTCGTCATTGTGGATGATTACTCTCAGTTCACATGGGTGAAGTTTCTAGCATCAAAGGATGAAGCTCCTGATTTTATAATCAAGTTTCTAAATATGATATAAATTAGATTTAATGCAACTGTATGGAACATTCGTACAGATAATGGAACTGAGTTTGTTAATCAAACTCTGCGAGACTACTATGAACAGGTTGGCATCTCTCACGAAACATCGGTTGCACGAATTCCACAACAAAATGGTGTTGTTGAAAGGCGAAATCGTACTCTTGTTGAAGCCGCTCGAACAATGTTAATCTATGAAAAAGCTCCTTTATTTCTATGGGCCGAGGCAGTTGCTACCGCATGTTACACCCAAAACCGATCCATTATACGACGTAGCCATGGAAAAACTCCTTATGAGCTCTTACATGATAGAAAACCCGATTTATCCTACCTTCACGTTTTTGGTGCACTCTGCTACCCAAACAATGATAGTAAGAATTTGGGCAAACTTCAAGCTAAAGCTGATATAGGTATTTTCATTGGATACGCACCCAAAAAGAAAGCTTACCGTATTTACAACCAACGTACCCGAAAAATCATTGAAACCATCCATGTCTATTTTGATGTGCTGACGGCAATAGCTTCTGAACAAAGCAGTTTAGAACCCGCTCTTCATGAAATGACTCCTGCAACACCCAGTTCACGACTCGTTCCAAACCCTCCTTTTTCAACACCGTTTATACCACCATCGAGGCATGAATGAGATATTGTGTTTCAACCAGTGTTTGATGAGTTCTTCTCTCCTCCAGCTAGCGTTGCCTCTCTAGTTCCTGTAGAAGAAGCTCTAACTCCTGTTGAGTTAACTGGTTCACCTTCCTCAACAACTGTTGATCAAGATGCACCCTTACCAAGTACCTCACAAACCACTCCACAATCACAATCCCAAACAATTCCTATCTATGTTGAAGAAGAGTCACATGACCTTGAGGTTGCACATATGAGTAACGATCCTTATTTTGGAATTCCAATTCCAGAAACTGTTTTTGAAGAATCCTCATCATCGGATGTTATTCCTACTACTGTGCACTCAGACGCTCCAATCTTAAAACACCTCAGTAAATGGACTAAAGATCGTCCATTACAAAACATAATTGGTGACCCTTCCAGCCCGTTTCCACAAGACTCCAATTACACGAACAAGCCCTGTTCTGCTACTATGATGCCTTCCTAACCTTAGTTGAACCTAAGACATACAAAGATTCACAAACTCAGTCATGTTGAATTGAGGCAATGCAAGAAGAGCTAAATGAATTCAAACGTCTTGAAGTCTGGGAACTCGTTCCTCGTCCGGATAAAGTGATGGTTATCACCTTTAAAATGGATATATAAGGTCAAATTGGATGAATTTGGGGAATTTAAAAAACAAGGCAAGATTGGTAGCTCGTGGATACCGTCAGGAAGAAGGAATTGATTTCGAATAATCCTTTGCTCCCGTGGCTAGACTAGAAGCTGTTCGGATATTTCTCGCATTTGCTGCTCATAAGAATATGATCGTCTACCAGATGGATGTAAAGATGACATTTTTGAATGGTATTTTGCGTGAAGAAGCCTACGTTAGCCAACCGGGTGGATTTGTGGATCCAAACAATTCTAATCATGTGTACAGACTGAAGAAAGCTCTATATGTGTTGAAAGAAGCTCCACGCGTCATCGTTTCTGCTTTCCCAAGGATTTTCCAAAGGCACGGTTGATCCCAAAGGCACGGTTGATCCCACATTGTTTATCAGCAGAAAAGGCAAAGATATCCTCCTGGTACAAATCTATGTTGACGATATAATTTTTGCTTCAACTACTACTGAACTATGTGATAATTTTTCTGAGATAATGTGTTCCAAATTCAACATGTCAATGATGGGCAAAATATTTTTTTTCTAGGACTACAGATTTCACAGAGTCCTAGAGGCATCGTTTTAAACCAATCAAAATATGCTCTAGAATCACTTAAAAAATACGGAATGACATCTTGTGACCCAGTGGATACTCCCATCGTGGCATGGTTGGCACCCTTATGTATCTCACATCCATTTGACCAGACCTTGTTTATGTTGTTTGCATGTGTGCCCGGTATCAGGCTCGTCCTACCGAAAAGCACTTACATGCTGTAAAAAGAACCTTTTGATATCTAAGAGGAACCGTCAATCGAGGACTATGGTAGTCGAAGGATTTTGCTATTGCTCTAACAGCTTTTGCAGATGCTGATCACGCGGGTTGTCAAGATACAAGACGTATTACATTTGGAAGTATGCAATTGTTGGGAGACAGACTTGTTAGCTGGTCATCAACAAGGAAGTAAAGCACTGCAATATCCAGTACGGAAGCTGAATATATAGCCTTATCCGGCTTTTGTGCTCAAGTCCTTTGGATAAGATCACAACTTACCGACTATGGCCTTGGATTTAATAAAATTCTAAGGCACTGTGATAACAAAAGCGTTATTGCCTTATGCTGCAACAATTTTCAACATTCTCGATCAAAGCATATCGACATCAGATATCACTTCATAAAAGAGCAAGTAGATAATGGAGTCGTTGAGCTTTACTTTGTCAGAATGGAATACCAGTTGGCGGACATCTTCACCAAGGCTCTATGTCGAGAAAGAATTGAATTCCTTATCGACAAGCTGGGGATGAGAAGTTTTACTCCTGAGACTCTAAAAGAACTGGCAGATGAAGCTGAAGAATAGTGGTGGTACCTATTCTTATATCCTCTGTATAATATGTATATATATAAAATTACAAAAACACAAAAAGATTTTTCACTTCTTATAAAATTTTATAAAAATAGAATACAAAATTAAAAAAAATCAAAAAAAGA
>BQNB010035374.1:0-50917 GCA_026074375.1 Tanacetum coccineum | reverse complement strand
CCAGACAATCCAACTGACTCGCGAGTTCTCACCCCTTTTTATATACCAATAAATATAAATATATATAAATATACAACAAGGATCAGAATCCGCGAGACCAATGAAACCGAAAGCAGTGTAGAGTGTCTCCGGGACATTATGTCCCAACGAGGCTAGAATGGAAAATCGAATGACGAAATGACAGATGATGTTTGAATATGACAAGGATATGGAAATGATTGGGCACTAACACTAATAAGCAAATACACATAAAAATAAGCATAGAAATTAAGCTGGAACAAGGATAAAAGCTAGGAATGGTAAAAACACTTAAAACTTTTATACTAAGACTCAAATAAACTCAATTAAGCTTAAGACAAATTAAATAAGCTAAGCTAACTCTAAATAAGCAAATTCAAAAAGCAATTAAGCTAAATTAAGCAAGAAAACTCAGCAGTACTAGCAACAGTACTAACAATATTAACTATCAGTACTAACTTGGAGTTAGTACTGCTAGCTTTGAGTTAGCACTGCTAGCTTTAACAAAACACAATGAAACAAGAAATAAGCAAATAAGCTAAAACAGATATTTAACTATCCCTAATAAGCACTCAGGCATAAGAATAAGCAACTACAATAAACTAAAATGGCAAATAAGCTAAAAAGCTACAAACTGATACACTATTGAAAATACTTTGAAAAGGAAAATAAGCTTAAATAAGCTTACTCCTACAGACAGTAAAGGAAAATGGCTTAATCTACTCTAAAAAGCTAAGTAAATCTTAAATAAGCAGAAACAATAAGCTGATAAGCTAAAATGAACTAACAGTACTAACAGTTTTAACTAACAGTACTAAACTTTGGAGTTGTACTGCTGGCTTTAAGTTAGTACTGCTAGCTTTAAAAGTTCCAAAAGTGAACTAGCAGTACTAACTATGGGTTAGTACTGTTAGTTGAGAATACCCCTTAAAGTTTTCAAAAATCATTTTTCTTTTTATTTTAAGCTGATTTGATCCTAATTTATTAAAAACAGATTATCAAAGAACAAACTAAGGCATTTATAAGCAGATTTTAGTTAAGAATAAGCACTTAAATAAGCTGAATTTTTCTAACAGTTTTAACTCAAAACTAACAGTTTTATTAAATGAACTAACAGTACTAACTAAGAGAGCTGCACAAACTACTTTTAAACTAACAAACTAGTTAAGATATGACTTACTCATTCATGAGTCAAAGATAAATAAATAAATATAAGCAACAAATAAGCACTTATAAGCAGATTTACAGTAAATAAGCAAAGTAAGAAATATAAAAACTTACAACTCCCTTGCTCAAAACAGGGCTAAATCAAGAATCTACAAGCTCTAGCTTGTATAAAACAAGCTAGTGAGAGTCCATAAGCCCATCCAGAACTTGCTTATCATCCATAAGCTGTGGTATATTTGAGAGTGATTTTTGTGATTTTCTCTTAATTTCTTAGATTTTTAAGTTTACTTAGTTAAATCGGCTTATAAATAAGCTGTATTGAAAGCTTTTTTTGAACACAAAACAACACAATTAAGAAACTTAACACTTGAAATTGTAAATTGACTTAAAACCTCAAATTTGTATTAAAACTTGAAAGTGTTACAAAGCTGAAAGTAGAAGCTGTAAATGACTTAAAACAAATTAAAAATGAAGCTAAGATATTCTAAGATTACAAACTAAAAAACTCGTTTCTCACTAACTAACTAATAGTACTAACTATATTTACAAAAGACTCTATTTATAGCCGAAGTCTTCTTCTCTTGGACTTCTATCTCCTCTTTCTTCTGTGTTTCTATATAGAGACAAAAACCAAGTGTGCTTGTTGTGTGAGGTAATTCTAAAACAAATCCCAGCCTTCCATTTCTTTTGTGCTTCTTTGGAGGCAATCACAGCCATCAAAAATACTTGGGAAATGTGAGGGATTGCCAACATGGCACTTATACAGCTGGGGGGGTGATAGAGGAGTGGTTGAAATGATTTTTTTTTTGTAGGGTGTTGAGTGTTTTGTAGGGAGAACGTATGGGACGACATCCCCAAGTTGTACCTGGGTTTTGTTTTGGGCGGGAAGAATGGAGTTTGGGAAGGTTGGCAGCTTTGGCCCCTCAACTCTTATAACCTCATTGCAAAACTTCGCCCGGTTTGCAATTTCGACCCTTGTCTTTTTTCTTTTGAAATACAACTTGAGGTTTGGCAGTTTTAGTCCCTCAAGTTGTATTTTCTTCATGTGGCTGACTTTTGACTTTGACTGACTTTGGCTTCGGATTGACTTTGTCTTTTCCATCTCGTGCTTAGTTTGGTCAATTTTTGGCTTTCTTTTTGAATATCCGTTTCTGCACAATTCAAATGCAAAACATACAAATACAATGTATTTTTGGTACGTTTTTAGTCATTTAAGCCCGTTTTTAATGGAAAATGGTATGTGTAATTAAGCACATACCAAAATCCCCTATACTAAGATATGGACGTGTCCTCACGCAATGTTATGAAGTAAACACTCAAGAAAACTAAGAATCTTAATCCCCCTCGACTAATAACCTCGAAAAGCAGCTAAGTGTTCGTCAAGGAGAACTTAAAGAATCAATAGCTTCGACAAGTCCCGTTTTCACCATTTTTTATATGTACACTACTATCCCTAATATTTTTGGATTTTCCTTCCTTTTTCTTGACTGCCTGTTTGACTTCCTTTATTTTATAAACATTGGGATCATAGAATGAGAAGCACCCATAGAATAATCTACGGATGTCCTGACGGATAAATTCATCGTCCTCGATTTCTCCACCTAGTTCCCTAAACCACGCAATTAACAAGATGTTTGGTCAATATATGTTCTAAATGTTTAAGCGCTCCATACTTTAAGTTGTGAACTTTAAACTTCCCAACTGGATATATGATTTAAAAGCTGTGTACTCATTTCAACTCAACCCATAGATCAACTTATTTTCCATAGTCGTAATTACAAGTGAGTCACGGACTCTAAGCAAACAAAACATATTAGGTCCTTGTAAAACTTGATTTAAAGAACAAAATTTAACTGCTTAGAACTTTTTGCACACATCTTATCATTTCATAATCATAATAGTTCTTAAAGCTAGGAATGCGTTGCTTATTTGAAACCTCCTAGGCCTCGCTCCTAGTAGGATATTCACAAACCAATGACCGGTCTGTTCTTAGTTGGAAAAACCCAACCCCGTTGCTAGCGAGTGGGGAAATTCCACCTCAACACCTTCTTCTAATATGGCTTAAGGATAGGTGTCTTAGTTTGAACCCTCACCTCGGACCTCGCTGCCTGGTTAGATACTCACAACACACCAAATCCTTAGAAGTAAAAGCTGTCTTAGTTTGGAACACCCATTCTCGTGGTTAGCGGGGTGGGTATTCGGACACATCTTTTACGTGCTCCATATAATCAAATGCAGCCTTCATATGCGTAAATTCAATATTCATGAATCTTTGCATTCATATTTCATTCATGATTCTTTGGCATTTAACTTTCAAATTACTAAGACAGAAAACCACGATGTAATAATCAAGTTACAAATAGGAAGCTTTTTTCTAAAAAACATCGGGATTGACACTTAGTTGAATTGAAATGAGCACGTATGATTAGGTGGATTTAAAAAGCAAATGGGAGAAAAATATCTACAAGATATCATTTAAGCTTTTGACGATCTTGCTCAACATCCATTAAACTTTATTTAACTCTTCACTTCTTGTTCTTCACCTTATAACTTCGAGCATGAATTCGTGAAAGTTAGCCATCAATTGAGGAACTAGCTAGGGCTCAACACACCCGATCGAGTCAAAAATTATTCTCATTCTACCCATTAGGAGAGTCGAACTGTGACAAAACACTTATTTTATTTTTGAAAATTTTTTAAATTTTTTCATTTATTTGGTATTTTTGCAAAAAATTGGTGGTAAAAACAGGATTACGTGACAACAATGGCTGCAGGCAACAATCAAATCGAAGATCCTGGTTCCGCTGCCGGGTGACCCGGGTTCATTCCCCGGCAAAGGCGCCAAAATTTAACTCGCGAGTTCTCACCCCTTTTTATATACCAATAAATATAAATATATATAAATATACAACAAGGATCAGAATCCGCGAGACCAATGAAACCGGAAGCAGTGTAGAGTGCCTTCGGGTCGTTATGTCCCAACGAGGCTAGAATGGAAAATTGAATGACGAAATGACAGATGATGTTTGAATATGACAAGGATATGGAAATGATTGGGCACTAACACTAATAAGCAAATACACATAAAAATAAGCATAGAAATTAAGCTGGAACAAGGATAAAAGCTAGGAATGGTAAAAACACTTAAAACTTTTATACTAAGACTCAAATAAACTCAATTAAGCTTAAGACAAATTAAATAAGCTAAGCTAACTCTAAATAAGCAAATTCAAAAAGCAATTAAGCTAAATTAAGCAAGAAAACTCAACAGTACTAGCAACAGTACTAACAGTATTAACTATCAGTACTAACTTGGAGTTAGTAATCTAGCTTATGAGTTAGCACGCTTGCTTTAAAACAAAACACAATGAAACAAGAAAATAAGCACATAAGCTTAAAAAGTATTGAAACTATCCCGAAATAAGGCACTCAGGCATAAGAATATGCAAACTACAATAAACTAAAATTGGCAAGATAAGCTTAAAGCTCAAATGATACACTATTGAAAATACTTTGAAAAGGAAAATAAGCTTAAATAAGCTTACTCCTACAGACAGTAAAGGAAAATGGCTTAATCTACTCTAAAAAGCTAAGTAAATCTTAAATAAGCAGAAACAATAAGCTGATAAGCTAAAATGAACTAACAGTACTAACAGTTTTAACTAACAGTACTAACTTGGAGTTAGTACTGCTGGCTTTAAGTTAGTACTGCCAGCTTTAAAAGTTCCAAAAGTGAACTAGCAGTACTAACTATGGGTTAGTACTGTTAGTTGAGAATACCCCTTAAAGTTTTCAAAAATCATTTTTCTTTTGATTTTAAGCTGATTTGATCCTAATTTATTAAAAACAGATTATCAAAGAACAAACTAAGGCATTTATAAGCAGATTTTAGTTAAGAATAAGCACTTAAATAAGCTGAATTTTTCTAACAGTTTTAACTCAAAACTAACAGTTTTATTAAATGAACTAACAGTACTAACTAAGAGAGCTGCACAAACTACTTTTAAACTAACAACTAAGTAAGATAAGGACTAAACATCATGATAAAGCATAAATAAATAAATATAAGCAACAAATAAGCACTTATAAGCAGATTTACAGTAAATAAGCAAAGTAAGAAATATAAAAACTTACAACTCCCTTGCTCAAAACAGGGCTAAATCAAGAATCTACAAGCTCTAGCTTGTATAAAACAAGCTAGTGAGAGTCCATAAGCCCATCCAGAACTGGCTTATCATCCATAAGCTATGGTATATTTGAGAGTGATTTTTGTGATTTTCTCTTAATTTATTAGCTTTTTAAGTTTACTTAATTAAATCAGCTTATAAATAAGCTGTATTGAAAGCTTTTTTTGAACACAAAACAGCACAATTAAGAAACTTAACACTTGAAATTGTAAATTGACTTAAAACCTCAAATTTGTATTAAAACTTGAAAGTGTTACAAAGCTGAAAGTAGAAGCTGTAAATGACTTAAAACAAATTAAAAATGAAGCTAAGATATTCTAAGATTACAAACTAAAAAACTCGTTTCTCACTAACTAACTAACAGTACTAACTATGTTTACAAAAGACTCTATTTATAGCCGAAGTCTTCTTCTCTTGGACTTCTATCTCCTCTTTCTTCTGTGTTTCTTTGTAGAGACAAAAACTAAGTGTTCTTGTTGTGTGAGGTGATTCTAAAATAAATCCCAGCCTTCCATTTCTTTTGTGCTTCTTTGACGCCATTGAAATTACATTGAAATGGTGAAGGATCCACATGGCTATATAAAGCTGGGGGAAGACACAAAACAAAGGGGGGGGTGGGGGGGTGGGGGGGGGGGGGGGAGGGGGAGGGTTGGGCGTGAAAAGTTGGGGGGGGGTGGGGGGGGTGGGGGGGGGGGGGGGGGAAGGGGGGGGGGGGGGGGATTTTGTAGGGGGGGGGGGGGTGGCATTCAAGGGGGGAAGGGGTGGAGGTGAGGGGAGGGGGGGGGGGGGGGGGGGGGGGGGGGGGGGGGGGGGGAGGGGGGGGGGGGGGGGGGGGGGGGGGGGGGGTTGGGTGGTTGGGTGGTGGTGGGGGGGGGTAAGTGGGGGGGGGGGGGAGTTGGGGGGGGTGGGGGAGAAAGGGGGAATGGTGAGATGTGTGAGGGGGGGGTGGGGATTTGGGAGGAAAGGTGTAGGGGGTGGGGGAGGGTTTATTAGGTTGGGGGGGGGGGATGGGTAGAAAGGGGGGGAGGTTGGGTGGGGGGGGGATAGGGATTGGGGGGGGGGGGGGGGGATAATGGGTAGTTTGTATTTGTAGAGTGTGGTAAGGAAGTGGGAAGTGTGTATGGGTATATAGTGAGGGGTTTGGGTTCGGAAGTACATTATGGAGAGTGTTGTTGTGTTTTTGGCTTTCTTTTGTCCTTTGTGTGATTCCGTCCCTGCATAATTCATATGCAAAACATACAAATACATTGCATTTGGTACGTTTTTATTCATTTAAGAAGCCCGTTTTAATAGAAAATGGTATTGTACTTAATCAATACCAATAATCTTGGATCTTTCTTGATGGAACACATTCTTACCAACATACTCATCCTTTTGACATCACTGAAGGCTGAACAATCTTCCCAATCATAGACCTTGTACTTATCTAATTTGAAATCATAATACTTGAATGTTTTTTTGAAGGAAGTTCTTGTATAACAAAGCTGTTCGAACGTGTATTTAAAATTCAACTGTCTTCAAGTTTTAATTCAACGCCATTGAATGGATATCCTTGAACTTTAAATGAGTATTATCCTTGACTACAACTCAGCCCGGAATATGGTGAAAATGCCCACGAATTGTCTGCATGCTTTTTTTAAGTTAAGATAAATAACAGATATGGACCCAAATATGTCTAATGTCATTTCGTCGAATATTGGTTGTATGCCAATAACCACGTTACCCCGTTAAATCAGCTATAAATACTCGCCCTGTGATCAGTAGTAATTCAAAAGAATCATCCTTAACATGGTTTCGCACTGCACTAGGTCGTACTTTTTCTTATTACGAAGCATCTCAAAGCAGACAACACGGTAAGAGTAAATCTGTGAGTTACCGTCTCACTGATTGAGTCATCAATGCATGTTGAGTCTTCCCATGCCCATATGCCTTTTTAAGGCTGCCGCAATGGACATGAGATTGAAAACTTGTTCGAAAATCAGTCGACATGTTTATGAATACATATTTTTTAAACATATCGAAAGTTTTATGTTTTCAAAAAGCATCCGTCAATTCTCATTAATACACACAAATTATATTTGCGTCTGTGTTGGACTCTTGTACAGCTTATGTTCTTGATGATGAACAACAAGTGTATATGAAATTGTGTCCTAATGAGATTTATTTATTGATCTTGATGGCTCTAGACTCTCTAAGTGCACTTTTGTTATTTGGTGATCGGAGGCTGGAGTGGACTGCAACCTTTTTAATATCTACGATCTCGGAATGAGAAAGTTGATAAAAGTGTGTTGTACTCCATGAGAAAGGAAACGAACTTCTTTTGAGAGAAGCCTGAGTGGTTGGGATGGGTTGTGCATTGCATCACTGGGTCTATAATGAATTATCTTCAATACCAGAATCATTTTTGTGATACAAAAAGATTAATGCATTGTACGCCGGTTATCTGCCTAAGGTTTAATGGATGGCTTATTTCCCTTTACACCTTTATCTTTACAGTTTTGTTTTTAATTCTTAACCCCCTTCATGTTATTCCAACGCGTCCTTATTATCACCATGTTGGAATTGTTCCGGTGATAACTCATGCCTTGGATAACATTCTTCCCAATCTCACTTTACTCCTTTTTTCAATCATACCTAAAGACTTCTACTCTATCTATTAGAGTGTCCATGGGTAGATCCCTTCGGTTCTGGCTGGATCATGGAACAAAATACCTATTCTTAACTGCCTTATAACACCGTAAGAAACAACAGTTGGTCGGTCTTTGGTATTTCCATAGTAGCCATAAAACCATTAAAAATCAATCAACGTGTTCGAAAAATCACTTTTAACACATTGAGAGTTTTCTATATCACCCAAAAGCTCCCCCTACACATATGCACCATATTATGAAAGAGTTTTGCACATGCGAGGTCGAGAACACACTTATAATCAAGAGATCTTATCCATATTTAGCCTTATTGATCACATTTTAATCACTATTCTCCCCCTCAAAAATTGCATATACGATGATAATTTTTGATTTAACAAGTGAATGTACATTGATCCACTTTTAAACTATCCAAAACAATAAGATAATAGGAATGCATGCTAGATGAACTAATATCAAAATTTATACTCCCCCTAAATAATAGATTAGAGTGAAAACTTAAAGCGAGAGTTTGTTGAGCACACAATTTTGAAATTTTTTGAATATTTCTTTTGAAAATATCTTGAAAAATTATGCTTAACAAGAAAATGATTTTTTAATTTATCTTGTGAAGTATCATTTCCTTAGTGCTTCTCTTGAGCATTCATAACTTTGAATGTTTACCTAACTTTGCTCAAGACCGAGAAGATGTGAACTTCCCGTTGTTTTGGAATAATGTGCATAAATGAACATTTTCCTTTCTTTAGAGTCTGAGTCCTAAGCTGACATTTACTTATAAGTCATAGAGAAAATTTGAAGAACACATTTATTGAAACTTTAAAAACTCACTCACGGTCGAACTTCATTTATAACACCCGTGAGTTATTATAATGCATATTTTCTAGGCGCGTAAATGTTATCGATTTACGAGAGACATGTCAGAGAAGATTATTTTTGGTATTTTTGAAAATTTTCGATTTTGTATTTTGCTTTTATAGGTTTTATAATTTTATATTTTGTTTTTCTGATGAATATATACAAAAAATTACTGTGATTTTGCAAGACGTTCAAGCTCATGTGGAGACAAATTGCGCATACCAAGGCGGCGAACCAAATAATTAAACCTATCCACTGGAAGGGATTTAGTGAAAAGGTCAGCTATTGGTAATCAGTCTTGAAAAATACAGTTTAATCGTATCCTTTTCTACGTGCTCCTTTATGAAATGGTAGCGGACAACGATAAGTTTGGTTCTTGAGTGTTAGACCGGGTTGCATGATATGGCTATGGATGATTTTGAATCGCAATAGATAGGAATCTTGTTAAAGTGAAAGACATAATCCGTTAACTGTGTTCGTATCCAAAGGACTTGGGCACAACAAGCAGATAGAAACACATATTCTCCTTCCGCGGTTGACAACGACATACAGTCTTGTTTCTAGGAGGACCAACTCACCAACTTTTCGCCTAAGAATCAACGACGGTTTGGTATAATCAATGACGGTTTGGTAATGGCGGTTTGGTGGCAGTGGCGGTTTGTTGGCAGTGGTGGTTTAATGGCAGCGGTTTGCTCAAACCTAGTGTCTTGACAGCGGTTTACCTACGATTTAACCACCCAAGACCCAAATCGAGTCAACTCGGTATTTACCGAGTTGACTCGGGTCAACTCATATGAGTCTGCCAAAACGGTATTGACCGAGTCAAGGTTCAAAAGAAAACAGTAATGAAGAAGGAAGAAGCAGACTTGACTGAATTCAAAAACCACAATTAACTAAACCCATAATTCATTTCAACAATAATCAAATACAACCACAGCCTTCGTCACATATCATTCCAACAAATCCAGATCTACGCTAAAATCCCTTCGTCACATTACACCAACATCGTCTCCATCTACTCCAATCATAATCAAGACTCAAAACATAAAAATCAATCAAGATCTCAGATCTCTTCTAATTCGTGTGTAATCTTAAGTCAAGACCTTTAAAGATCCCAATACCTCGAAATGGAAATTAACATCAATAGATCTATTTAAGAAAATCCCTTCAACATTTTATCTATTCGAATATAAAGATTAGATTATAACAAATCTGTCATATCCAATCTTTGTTTTGATAGAAAACATAATCAATAACAACCTTACCTGAGACCTCATACAGAGATCTAGAAGCCATTCTTGTCATCGCAAAGAAAGGTTTGTTCGATTTGTGTTTTTCGTTTGCTACAAGCTGAGTTGTGTTCAACTTATTCGATATAGTAGCTTTGTGTGGGAATAATATATGGTCGTAGCAATCCCATGCTTCAACTGATATATCAATGGTTTATGAATGTGTGGTATTTGGTTTATCATATATATGATCCGAGTTTTGGTTTTCGTAGTTGGATCATTTTTTTGGAGGAGAATAAGGAATGGCCGCCTGTTAGTTGTTTGATTAAGGTTATGAGATATGAGGAGTATTAGGGATTTAATTCTATTATATATCCCTAATTCTATCTTATGGATCGGGTATTATGAACCCCTAGCAGTCCGAGCTTTTATCATTCTTAGGCCGTGTTTGAGTTTTATTATATTGGGCCGAGAATTTTGTTGGTGTGGGCCGGATATAGTGTGATAGGTGGTGAAGCTTTTTGGCAGACGAGCCTTCACACACTTGGGCCTATATTTTTGTTTATGGATGGGTGACAAAATGATTTATGGGCTGGACGTTTCAAATTATGAAATTTAACTTGTAACTTGTCATATGAGCTAAATATTGGGTATTATAATGGTTAATGGTTGCATTTGAGATTTAAAATGATAAAGTGACAATAATTTATTAAGTGACGAGACCGGGATCAATTTTTGTAAGAATCGTGGAAATAAATTTAAATGGCTAGATTTGGTATTAATTTTTCTAAGTGACTACAGAGTCGATCAGGTATCACTTATTTGAGATTGAAGTTGGATTTCACGAAGGCATGTTCTTATTTTATCTTGAAGTCGGTGTTGGTTAGACGCATGACTTTTAATGATATCTTGCTCGTGCTTAAGATTTAAGTTGCAGACTTGGTTTATCTAGTTACTAGTAGTCGGGGTGGATGGTTGAAGACTTGGATAACTATCACTTAAAGGAGTTACATTGTAGTACCCAATGTCACACACAGAAGACGATTGTGATAAATCACAAGGTGAATAAGTCTCATACTGGGGGGGGGGTATGAGTAACTTGATATTTGCATGAAGCACAAATTCTCTACACCGTTCTTCCAACATTAGTGCAAGCTTAAGTCACAAGAACGAGGAGTTCTACTTCAATTTCAAGTTTGGTATATCGGGTTTACTCCATCAATGGTCACTTCAAATAGCCTAAAAAGGGGTTGGAAAAAGAAAAAAAGATAGCCAGAGAGAGTTTTATGAGTAGAGATTTGATCAGCAGTTGATTCTCATATTAAAGTATAGAAATAAGTAGGCCCGTAGAACTAGGTAGCTTTTGACTTGACCGAGTTTTAAACTCTAGCTTTCTCCTTAGCTTTTTAGACTAAGCGTTTGCTCAACTTTAAAATTTTGCAAAGGACGAAATATGATAGAGTTAAATATAAGTTTGATGCTAAGCGTGGATTAGTTGGATATCTTTAGAGCTCATAGAGGTTAATTGTGGCTTTTTGCTCCCACCAGCTTACTAAACGCTATATAATTGTTGAATAAAATAAAGTTGCTTTAGGTTTTTGCGATTCTTAGTTTAAATCACTTCGTAGAGATTCCTTCTGGTGAAAGTAAGGTACACATCGAGGTTTTGTCAGTGTTGTGGGGAAATAGACTCCTGGACCATGGTCGGCTCGCATACCGATGTGGCAGTTGTTAAAAGACCACAGGACTTGAAATTTGGCTAATAATAATAAATGTTATGTAATAAACCGAAGCCGAAATAAGACTTCTGGATCATGGTCGGCTCGCATACCGATGTGACAGTCGTTTAAAGGGTGGAGGTAATAATAATAATAAAACTGTGGGCTGATAAAAGTTTACTGCATCTTGCCGGCTCACAACCGATGTTGCAGTCTTCAAAATAAGGCACATAGTTATAATAATCCGAGACTGATAAAAGTTTGCTGCATCTTGCCGGCTCACAACCGATGTTGCAGCCTTCTAAAAGGTCGAGGAAATTACCGAGGTCGAAATATGTTTGCTGCATCTTGCCGGCTCACAACCGATGTTGCAGCCTTCTAAAGGACCGAGGTTTAATAATGTTGCAATAATAATAAGTATAAAGCCAAATTTCGACTCCGGGGTTATCTAAATAAAGCCTCCGTCTCTGGACTCGTAGTTGAGTTGTTGCGGATGAAATAAAAAGGATAACCCCTAAATCATGCGAAATTAGAACCTTAATGTGGACCTTATTATCACCATATCGTCTCTTTAGGAAATGATTTCAAACTAATTGTGGTCTAAACCGGGTTTACTTTATATTAATAAGGACATAATTTATTTGTCATTAATAAAAATAATAATAAAATACTTAGAGGATTTAGGAATAATATGAGCGAAAAGTTAAGTTTATACTTACACAATTAACATTTAAGAGTAGTGTTGGCATCTTATCTTATATTTGGCTGTGATTTCGTTTTAAGCTTAGTTTGGGGATTGTGAAAATCAAAGATGACGAACTCCCGTTCTTAAAGCCTTTTAAATAATGTTATTTAATTCTTATCTTAGTTTTTATCTTTTATTGAATAAGTGGTTAAAACGGGGGCGCTTTCGAAATAAATGATTTTTGAACCTTCTTAATAGACATTTTCTGTTCTTGTTTGATTGTGAGGGGTCATAATTTAAAAGGGGATTTAATTATTTATTTCCGGGCGTGTCTGGCAGTACTAAGTTAAGTCTGGCAGTACTATAGTTAGTACTGGTAGAGTGGCAGTACTATAGTTAGTACTGGTCGTATGTAGTTAAGTCTGTTTATGTAACAGAATAGAAGTAATAGTTATCTTAGAGATATTTTAGGAGATATCTTAGGAAAGGATATGCATTATCCTTTCACACGTTTTGTAAAGCCTGCTAGGGTTTTCCTTGGTGTATAAAAGGAACCCTACGGCATAGAGTTTCATATATGTAATAGAAGCATTGAAGCTTAATAGAAATCAATAGCAAAATTAGTATTATTGTTCTTCTTAATTCTTGTGTTAAGATTCCGCATTAACACTTGATATTCATAGTCAGTGTCTCTCACATAGTTGATTTGGATTTATTCAAGTTAGCTATTGTCTTACAAAGGCTATATAGATCCAAGACCAAGGACCTACAAGTGGTATCAGAGCCAATAGAGGGACTCTGAGTAAGAAGAATCACAAAAACCACAAACAAACACACTCCAACAATTCTTTACAAAATGTCTCAACCTGCTAATGATGAGTTCTCTTAACATCGTAGTGATGATGAAGCATCATACCATGAAGAAGTATCAGACACTGGTGCTGCACCTAAACAAAAACAATAGGTGATTCCTCAAACAACTGCTATCTCAAATATCAAACTCCCAATTCTGAAGAAGGAGGAGTATGATATATGGGCTATGGAGATGGAGCATTACCTTGAGTACATTGACAATGATGCTTGGAAGGTAATTCAGAATGGAAACTCCAAGAAGAGAATTTCAACTAGAAAGGATGGTGTTATTCGAATACTTCCACCAGTAACTGCTGCAGAAATTCAAGCTGTTGAAAAGGAAAGGAAGGCTAAGAATATCTTGTTGATGGCAATTCCCAAGGAACATATGAGAAGATTTCATGGAATGGATGATGCAAAAGAAATCTGGGAAGCCATCAGAACTAGGTTTGGTGGTAATGCAAATTCAAAGAAAATGCAGAAGGCTGTTTTCAAACAACAGTTTGAAGCATTTACAATATCCAGTTCAGAAGGGTTAGAAAAGGGATATGACAGATTCCAACAATTACTTTCTCAGTTGGAAGCTCATGGTGCAGAAGTATCAACTGAGGATGCAAATTATAAGTTTCTCAGGTCTTTGCCCCCAGCATGGTCCAATCTGGCAATGACTATGAGAACTAAACCAGATGTTGATACTTTATCTATTGATGATTTGTACAATAACCTTAGGGTTTTTGAGCAAGAAATCCAAGGTGCCTCAAAAACATCTTCAAGTGCTCAAAATGTTGCTTTTGTTTCACAAAGCAAAAGCAGCACTAATAAGGTTAAGTCTGGTTTTACTGGTGCCTACAGTACTTGCACTCCTTCTACTTCTTCAACCAATATTCCAGAAAAAGAAGCTCTTGCTGGTTTTGCTGATGAAGTTATTTATTCCCTCTTTGCCAAACAATCAGAGGACTGGGACTTGCTTCATGAAGACCTGGAACAGATTGATGACTTGGACATTGAAGAGATGGACATAAACTGGCAGATAGCAATGATTGCTATTCGAATGAAGAAGTTCTATAAGAAAACAGGAAGGAGAGTTCGTGTTGATGGAAAAACACCTGTTGGTTTTGACAAAAAGAAGCTTGAATGCTTCAATTGTCACAACACTGGTCACTTTGCTAGGGAATGTACAGCAAAAGGGACACATGATGGAAAGAAGAAGAGAGACTCTTTTTATCAACACCAAGAAGCTGGAAAGCAAGAGAAGAATCAGATGGGCTTGCTGACAATGGATGATGGTATTGTCAATTGGGGAGAACATACTGAAGATGAAGAGACAAATCATGCACTCATGGCTATCAGCTCCAGTAGTGAGGTATCTTTGTGTTCTAAAACTTGCATTGATTCATACAATACCCTTAAAACACTGTGTGATGAACAAATGAATCAGTTAGGTGATCAAGAAGCACAAATACTTGCCTATAGTCAAGCTGTTAAGAAACTAGAAGCTCAACTTGTCACTTTTCAAAAACAACAACTTTCTCTAAATGAAAAGCTTACATTTCAGGCAAATGAAATATATGAAAAAGATGAGAAGCTTAAAAAATATAGGAGAATTAGAATGAAAGCTGTAAAAGAAAAGGAACAATTGCAGAAAACATTAGATTCATGGAAAGATTCTTCCAAGAATCTTTGGAGATTAATTAATTCTGGCATAAGTTCAAATAGTAAAGTTGGCTTAGGGTATGAAATACAATCAAACAATGAGGTTCTAAGTTATGAGGAAGAAATGATTTTTTTTGTTTTTAAGGGCACAGAAGAGGACTCGGTTGGGAAACCTTTGTACAGTAGATTTATAAAAGATAATGATTTTAAAGGTGTTCCACATCCCTTAAGTGGAGATTATTCTCCTATACCACAAGAAGAAATTGATGAGTCTTTGTAGGTTTATGGTAAAAAGGGACCCCAAGAGCCTGAACCCAGTGTATCAAATGATAGATCCAGTGAATATTCTACCTGTCAATCTAATGACAGTGCAGGATCTATTGGAACTTCCTCTGAACATTCTGTTGATCTTGAATTTGAGATTCAAGAGTACCTTCAAAAGTGTATGTGTCTACACCTATAACAACAAATGAAAAAGGCGTGTCTACTCCAAAATCAAAAGAGGTTGAACCTAGTTGTGTCTCACACATAAAAACTCCTAGGCAACCAATCAAAGATCAAGAAACACCTAAAGTTAACAGGAAGAATTGGAATGCTATAATGGAAAGAGAACTAGGGGAAGGTTACACTTTCACAAAGAATAAATGTTTTATGTGTGGAAGTCTAAGTCATTTGATTAAAGATTGTGACTATTATGAAAAGAAAATGGCAAGAGAGGCTGAGGTTAAGAAACAAAGGGTTTATAATACTGGTAATGGGGTGGCAAAACCAGTATGGACCAATGCAAACAGGGTTAATCATTCTAATAAATTTGTTCCTAGATCAGAACTTAATGATGGTAGGACAAACATTAATTCTGTTAGGCCCAATATTAATAATGGAAGGACAAATGTTAATCCTGTTAGGCCTAATGTTAATACTGGTAGTTCTAATGTTAATACTGTTAGATCTAGACAGCCAGTACCTACCAAGACCTCAAACAGTTTTAGTCCTCAAAGACCACAGGTGAATCAATTTAATAAAAGAGGGCATTTTCAAAATCATATTCATTTGTAAGAAGACCCTTTGCAAAAACTACAGCACAAATGTCTCATTCTCATGCTGTAAAGGGAAATTGGGGATCTGCTGTTAAGACCTCAGCAGGTTATAATTGGAGGAACTCAAACTCCAATTGTGACAGTGGACCAACTTTTATTAGAACTGTGAATGCTAAAGGTCCACAAGGCAGACCCAAGCCTGAAAAGGCCTGGGTCCCTAAGAGAAACTAATTTTCTCTTTTTCATGTGCAGGATCATCCACTGAAGAACATGGTAGATAGAGGTATATTTGATAGTAGATGCTCAGGGCACATGACAGGTAACAAGGATCAACTAGAGGATTTTGAAGAATTCAATGGGGGGTCTGTTACCTTTGGAGGTAGCAAAGGCTACATATCTGGTAAAGGAAAAATAAGAGTTGGTAATTTAGATTTTGATAGTGTGTCTTTTGTAAAAGAACTAGGGCATTTTAACCTTTTCTCAATATCACAAATATGTGATAAGCAGCACAAGGTTCTTTTTACTGAAACTGAATGTCTTGTTGTGTCTTCTGACTTTAAGATGCCTGATGAAAATCAGATACTTCTAAAGGTCCCTAGACATCACAATATGTACAGTTTTGATATGAAGACACCTACTCCTGCAAAAGGTTTTGCCTGTTTGATTGCTAAAGCCACATCTGATGAATCTAAATTGTGGCACAGAAGGTTAGGTCATATCAATTTTAAAAACCTAAACAAACTTGTGAAGGGAAACCTTGTAAGAGGTCTACCTTCCAAGGTTTTCAAAAATGACCATACATGTGTTGCCTGCCATAAAGGTAAACAACACAGGGCCTCCTGCAAGGCCAAATTAGAAAGATTAATCACTGAGCCATTACACACCTTGCATATGGATCTTTTTGGTCCTACTTCTGTAAAAAGCATTAATCATGCAAGTTATTGCCTTGTAATTACTGATGATTGTACCAGATTTAGTTGGGTATTCTTTTTGGCCTCTAAGGATGAAACTAGTGGCATTCTTCAGAACTTCATTAGGCAGATTGAAAACCAGCTTAGTCATAGGGTTAAAATCATTAGATCAGATAATGGCACTGAATTTAAGAATAGAGATATGCTTGAATTTTGTGGAAACAAGGGAATAAAACAAGAGTATAGCAATGCCAGAACTCCACAACAGAATGGAGTTGCTGAAAGAATGAACAGGACCCTAATTGAGGCTGCTAGAACTATGCTAGCAGACTCACTCTTACCAACTACTTTTTGGGCAGAAGCAGTTAGTACTGCTTGCTATATTTTTAATAGGGTAAGAGTGACTAAACCTCAAAACAAAACTCCTTATGAGCTTTTGTTTGGCCACAAACCAATTATCAGCTACATAAGACCTTTTGGGTGTCATGTTACAATTTTAGATACTCTTAGTGTGCTTGGCAAGTTTGATGGAAAATCTGATGAGGGATTCTTAGTTGGTTACTCTCTAAATAGCAAAGCCTATAGGGTTTATAATTTAGTAACCAAAAGAGTAGAAGTAAATCTGCATGTTAATTTTCTTGAAGATAAACACAATGTCAAAGGTGTAGGATATAGGTGGATGTGTTGTTATTGTCTATCTTACTGATTCTTTGAACTATATTCCTGTATCCTTGAAGAATAAGTAAACCACATGCAGGTGATCTAGAAGTAAACTAAATAGTGCAGTACTTCACAAACTCAAAAGGTCTATGCTTCTGAGGAAAAAGATGAAGAAGTGAGCTTATTGTTTGTGCCTTCAGCCTGTATAGATTACTGAAGAAAAGATGAATGAATCAAGGACATCTTACCAAAATTCAAGAAAGGTGACCTTGAACAGATCCCTCAAAAGAGATGAGGATCTCCTCTACTGACTCTTTAGAAAGACCATCCTAAGATTCTAGCTTTTAGAAGAGAGTTGGAAGAAATAGCTCAAACACATTTAGGGACAGTACCTGAAAAACAACTCTACCAGCACTCCTTCAGTTAATACTAGTAGTCAGACAGTTAATACTGGTAGGCTTGATCATGATGATTCTCTTATGCCAGATCTCGAATCTTTCACAAGCCTGAGACAGGAATTTTTGATGGTGGCTATATTATGGATGAGGTGGGTGTGATAATGACTTCAACAGTCTTCATAAAGACATTGATGTCAGGTCCTACTCCTTACACTTAGGTATTCATAGTATTCACCCAAAAAGTCCAAATACTTGGTGATCTAAGTCGATGTGAAAACTTGGAAGCACAAGTGAGCAGAACAAATCAGGAGCTCATGCTCTTCTCAGTCATATTCAAAGCTAGCAAGAACTCAATCATAAAGATCAACAAGCCATTGTTGTTTGCATGTTTTCTATCTCAGGAGGAACCCTTAAAATATGCTGAAGCTCTAAAAGATGATATGTTGGGTTAAGCCATCACAAAGAAGAACTATTACTGTTTCAAGCACTTCAACAGTTTGGTTCTTGTAGATCTACCTCATGGGTATGAAGGTATTGGCACCAGTGGGTCTACAGAAATAAAAGAAGATGAAAGAGGTGTGGTTGTGAGGAATTAAGCAAGACAAGATTGGTGGCCTAAAGGGTACACAAAGGAAGAAGTATTGGACTATGTTGAGGTTTTTGCTCCTGTGGCAAGAATAGAAGCTATTAGGTTGGTTTTTGGCCTTTTTGCCTCATTTATGGGGTTTCATTAGTATTCAACAATGGATGTTGAAGTGCTTTTCTTATGGCACTATGGGGGATGAAGAGGTTTATGTATCACAACCTCCAGTTTTGTGATCCTGATCATCTACATTGGTTTATAAAGGTGGTAAAAGCTTTGTTTGGTCTTGCACCAAGGACCCCTAGAGCTTGGTATGATACTTATAACATTCCTGAGATGCATGGATACTAGAGGGGATTAATTGGACAGACTTTATTCATTAGAAGGAACTCAAAAAGGATATATGTTGGTTCAAGGTGTTTGTTGATGTTTTCATTTTTGGGTTCTTACCACAAAGTCTTGGCGTGATTGAGTTTGTAAGCCTTGATGAATAGAAGATTTCAAATGAGTTCCATGGGTGAACTCACATTTTTGCTTAGGTCTTAAACGTAATGCAGAACTAGTGAGGAATCTTCATATCTTCAGGTCAAGTATGTAGCTAAGTATACTCAAGTAATTTGATCTTGTCAATAGTGAATGCTTAAAATCAACCAATGGAGACCCAAGTTGCCTTTTGACTATGGATGAGGAAGCTTTTGATGTTGATGTACTCTTGTACAGATCCTTGATAGGTTCCCTTTTGTACTTACTGCCTTTAGACCATGATATTATGTATCCAGTATGTGTTTGTTCATGTTTTCAGGTAAACTCCTAAAGACTTCTCATCTCAACTGCTGTCTAGAGGATCTTCAAGTTCTCAGGGTCGCAAACACAAACTGTGGGGATTATGGTATCCTAGCCATATCAACCATTTGACTTGGAAGCATTCTCTGATAGTGACTATGGAGGGTCCAACCTTGACAGGAAATCTACAATGGTGGTTGCAATTTCTTGGACAAAGACTTTATATCATGGCAATGTATAGAAACAGACAATTATGGCCACTTCAACAACTGTAGATGATTTTGTGTGCTGCAAATTGGCTGTTGGACAAGTATTGTGGTTCAAAATCAATTGCTGGACTAGGTTTCAATTTAATAAATACCAAATCCACTTTGATAATGATGCACAATCTGCATTGTGAAGAACCCAGTTATATCATTTAAGACAAAGCACATCGAGGATCGTTCACACTTAATAAGAGTTTGTTATGAGAGAATGAAGCTCATAAGTGTGGAGAAATTCACAAGACTTAAATTGTAGCGGACTTGTTTGACCAAACCATTTGATGGACCATGGTTTAATTACTTGGTGGTTAGCATTGGTATGATCAACCCATAGCAACATTTAAGGGAGGCTTTGTTATCATAGTTTGTTAATTCTGTTAGACTAAGTTAGTCTTAATACTGTTAGTTAGTTCATTTTAATACTGGTAGTTATGTCATATTAATACTGGTAGTTAAGCAGTATTAATTCGGGTAGTTAGTTTTTATTAATTCTGTCTATACAATTTCTTGCAGTATGTTTTTCTTTGTTTTAGACTAATCTTTGCAGGCATAGCATGGATGTGCAGATGAAAGGCTGGAGTAATAAGGTTTTAGCTTTTGTAAATTCTTAGTACATACTTAATTCTGGTTGAAAAAGAATTAATTCAGGTTGACTCTTAATTAATTCTGGTTGACCAAACTTAAGTCTGGTAGTGTTATTTTTAATTCTGGTAGGTTATTTTTAATGCTGGTTGCGGGAAACTTTGAACCTCTTTTCTGTTTTATCACTGTTTAAAATGTTACCGTTAGAGATTTTTACGGCGCTATTATCGTTCCTCAGAGAAGCTATATATAGATAAAGTTTGATTTCTCCTTCATACTTATCTTTTTATTGCTATTTCTTTTTCACAAAGTATAAATCCTCTTTCATTTTATAACGAAAATAGTCAAGCGTCCTGTTACCAGCATCTACAATTTCACTCGCATCAAAACCCAAGTATATTGATACGATTGTCCAATGGCTCAATTAAAGTATTGTGACAAACACAATCAAGTGGGGTTTTTGCGCAAGCCTGACGAAAGTGCAGGGTTTGCTGAGATAGTGGATTTTCTTTGAGGTTCCAACCTGAGGTATGCCTTAACTACTAATCCAACTATCTATGATTCCCTTGTCAAACAGTTTTGGCAGACTGCAACTGCCAATACTAACGCTGATGGGACTCTAGAAATAAAGGCAACCATTGATACCATAAGGTACACAATCTCTGAGGCGTCAATTAGGAATTCACTTCAATTAGATGACGCCACAGGAATTACAATGTTGCCAAATGATGAACTTTTTGAGGGAATGGGGCAAATAGGGTATCCTACTGATGGAACCTTTACTTTTTGGAAAAGTTTTTTCACACCCCAATGGAGATACTTAGTCCACCATCTTTTACACTGTATAAGCTCTAAAAGTGGTGGATGGGATCAATTTGGTAGCAATATTGCTACTGCTTTGATTTGTCTATCCACTAATAGAGTTTATAACTTTTCAAAACTTATTTTTGATGGTATGGTGGCAAATTTGAAAAGCAAGACAAAGTTTTTGATGTATCCTCGTTTTCTGCAAATGATTTTGAATATTCAAATGGAAAACAAACACCTTTATCTGGCTGTGAGCCTGACCAAAAAGATCTTTGGGAACATGAAAAGGGGTTTTCGAGGGGCACCAAGACCTTTATTGCCTGCTATGTTACTTGTGGCTACTAACCCAAATGCAGGTCAAGAACATGATGCTGTAGCTCCATCCCAACCATCATCATCAACACCCCCAGTACCCTCCACATCATCTCCTCCAGTCATTACTACACCTACACCTATCCCTGCATCCATACCTACACCACCACCTATCCATACACCTACACCACCACCTATCCATACACCTACACCAACACCTACACCTACACCAATACCTGACACTGAACCTACACCATTTGAGCACATCTATGAGGAGCCATCTCCTGTCCACCAACACTTCTCACCCCCACAAGAACAGGCTCCAAGCCAAATGTCTATGGAAGATTTACTTTAAGCAGTTCCTAAGTTGATATCAAGAATTGACAGCCTGGAAACGGATCTCAAACAAACCAAGCTGACCATGGGAAATGCTATTGTGAAGTTAGTCAAGAAAGTGAAGAAGTTGGAAGGGTTTTTGAAAAGGAGAAATATGGTTTTGTCAGATTCAGAAGAAGAAGAACCTGAGGCTCAAGGGAGGAAAAGTCAAGATGATCCTCTAGATTCTTTAGTACAAGGATTGGTTACTCCTTCTTCAACAAAAGTAAATGCTTCAGGGGAGGAACAAGTGGAAGACATAAGCCCAAATACTCTTGAAGCAGCCAAAACTCTCTCCTAGGTTTCCTCTTTAAAGCCAAGGTCTATTGACAAGGGAAGGAGATACAAGAGAAGAAAAGAGACTAAGGGAAAGAAGGTAGTCTCAAGCTTGGATTTTCAAGAAGAAGTTGATGCTGGTGCTGAACAAGTTAATACTGCTAAAGGATTTAATACTGGCAGTATTAAACTTAGTACTGTTAGTGAACAACTTAGTACTGGCAGTGAACAAGTTAGTACTGTTGGTGCTAAGAAGTCTACTTCTTCTCATGATAAAGGCCAAAGAGAAGGAAAAGCTCCTATGATCAGTGAAGAAACTCCTAAGAAGTCAAAGGAACAAGTTTTACAAGAGGAAGCTAGCCTTGCTGAAGCAATTAGGTTGGATACTTTGCAAAAAGAAGAGGTGGCTAAACAAGTACATTTGGATTCTCTCCTAGCACAAAGAATTGCAGAAGAAGAAGAATTGAATGAGCAACAGAAGAAAAGAAAAGCTCAAGTTCAGTTTGAAGCTCAGCATTACACAAATGAAGATTGGGATTTAATTAGAGCAAAGATTGAAGCTAATGCAGACGTTGTCATTAAAGCATGTCGGAAGTGAATTAAAAAGGAGAAGATTTTGCAAAGAATATGGTTGACTTGTCAAATCAAAGGAAGAAATATTTTGCAGAAGAAAGAGTCTAGAGCTAAAAGAAAAGCCCTTGACCCAATCACAGCTGAAGACTTATATGATGAATTACTTGGAAGAATCAAGGGACATGGAAGTTATCTCAGCTGAAGAATTTGAGTTTTAGAAGTCAAGAGGATTTGATTAAGCTTGTGAAACAGGTTGAGTCCTTTGCACCAATAAATTTTGAAGCCACTAAAGCTGGGTTGAAAAGATTTGGTGAAGAGCTTCAGACAAAGACTCCAAAAAGACTAAAAGATGATGAAGCAATGGATGATGAGCCAACCAAGAAGTTTGGAAAAAAAAGAAGATAGAAAACAGATGGCAAGAGGAGGGTTGAATACAAACATTGATAAGTGATGACTTGAGGTTCAGATTGAAGATAGTGATCAAGAAGATTCTGCTTTTTTTTTTTTTTTTTTCTTTTTTCACAGGTACTAAAACTCCCAATAAATCATTTCCTGTAGCCTATGAAAACACCTAGTTTAGCCACCTATAAGATCAATCAAGCAAGGAGATAAGGAGGAGCGTACAAATTAGTTAGGGAAGATGGATATCTGATATAGTATTCATTAATTTTTGGTGCTATGTTAAAAGATATAATCATGTTGGACCCAAACTGTGTTATATAGGATTGTAATGAATAGATATGGGATGGATGGACCAGAGGATGAACTAGAGAAGTTATTTGGAAGTATTTAAAAGATTAGTTTGGAAGAACGTCTTGAGTGTAATGAATCCTGTTTGGTAGTGTGTTAAGTCAGAAAGGATCATAAGTTAGAGAATTTTGATACTTGTAGAGTACAATGTTTAAACCTAGAGTTCAATGGATTATTTATATGTATTTCTTAAAAGAAATTATCCTTTTTCTGCTGGAGGTATGTCAACTATGCTGAAAATGGATGCTTTTGGATGGAAATTTGAATGAGGATTGCTATAAAAATGTTGAATATGATGGATAAAGAAAGCTCGGGATTGGATTTTGTAGTGAAGTTTGTTAAGTTTAGAAGTCGAGGATTGGAGATAAGAAGGATATCCGTGGTGGAGGTGCTATTGCACTAATCATCTACAAATGGTTATCAGTTCACCATGTCTAATAACATAAGAATGGCTTGTCCCAGGAGCAAACGGCTCTTGGTAAAGCTTATCAAATCCGTTATATGGTGAACAACATGCATTATAAGTTGTATGGTTTTCAACTACCATATGTTTAAGTGAAGAGGTTGGCTAGCCCACAGTTTATGGCTTGATTGGTATAAAGGCTGTGGAAAAACCTTAACTAGTTCCATAAGATTATGCTTATGGTAAAGACTAATTGACAAATCCATATCTAGCATGGTTGTCACTTTACAAAAAGTGGTGGTATATCAACTCACCAAGTTTCATGCTACAAAGAGTTGACTGGTTATCAATCCACCATGGAATTTACATTTTCTAGGTGCCAAAGATTGACTAGCCCTAGCAAACGGCTACAGGTAATGCATATCAAAATCGTTTATGGCTGTAATGGTTTCGCCAAATTCCATTATGGTATTCAACTCAACATGTTTCATGTATCTGAGAGTGAAATGGTTTTTAGTCAACCATGGACATAACACTTTCTGGTGGCTCAATGGACTGACTACTCTAGAGTGATATGGCTAACTGTAAGAGACATCAAATCATTTAAGATTTTCAATGATTTCACATCTCACAGGAGAAGTTAACACACCTGGAAAGTATGAGAATAGAATGAAACTTTATGATTTGATGTACACAATTGTCAATGTTGTGATATGAATGGATTGCTGAAGAGCTTGAAGAATAGTTGATGCAAAGATAAAAGGAGAAGACTTGAAGTGTTGCAGATCAAGAATAACTTGATGAATTCTATTTATAACATCCTTAGAAAGCTTAAAGTGTTTAAAGTAAAGATCAAGAATGTTTTGAAGGAACTTGAAGTTCACAAGTAAAGATCAAGTTAAGGGAGGATTGTTGGGAAAATAGATTGTAACAGACTTAATACTGGTAGTATAACAGTTAAGTCTGGTAGTAATAGTTAGTTCTGTTAGTATTGAGTTAATACTGGCAGTACTAAGTTAAGTCTGGATAAGAAGTACTAAGTTTAGTACTGTAGAGTAGCGTACTAGAGTTCAGTATTGAGTCATAGTTAGTTCTGTTTATAGTTAAGTCTGTTTATGTAACAGAATAGTAATAGTTATCTTAGAGATATCTTAGGAGATATCTTAGGAAAGGATATGTATTATCCTTTGACGTTTGTAAAGCCCATTAGGGTTTCCTTGGTGTATAAAAGGAACCCTAAGGCACAATGTTATGTACGAGTACGTTTTTGAGAAATATCAATAGAAGCATAGAGCTTAATAGCAATTTAGAATTATTGTTTCTTCTTAATTCTTGTGTTAAGATTCCGCATTAACACTTGATATTCTTAGTCAGTGTCTCTCATATAGTTGATTTGGATTTATCCAAGTTATCTATCGTCTTACAAAGGCTAGTCAGATCCTATACCAAGGACCTACATACCTTGTTGCAGATATTACATTTGCCAGTACAAGGTCCGGTGTGATGGAGATTGCATCTCTTGCATAATAGGAGGTCTTCGGCATACCTATTGTTTCCAGATGGAGTAACAACATAAGCTCTAACAGCTTCTTGCCTTTGGTTTTGTTGTAGTTGGTGATTGTTGGTGTTGGTGTTGGTGTAGTTGTTGTTGCTGTGGGAGTTGTTGTTGAAATTTCTTCTGTCGTCAAACTTTCATTTGTTGTCACTTGATACTTGCTTTGGAGTATGCTTAGTTACTTGATCCATTAGTCTTTGAGCTATGTTAATGGCTTCCTCTAAAGTTTGAGGTTTAGAGGCAGTAACATTTCCTTTAATGCTTCGAGGTAGTCCCCCGATGAAAGCTTCCAAAAGTTTCTCGTTGTTTGGCACCATGATCGGGCATAGAACTGTTAATTCTTGGAATATTCTAACATAAGGTTTAAGATCATTTCCCTTTACAGTCAAATTGTAAAGTTCTTCTTCCATTTTTCTGATTTCAGTCCGGGGACAATACTTGTTTGTCAGAAGCCTTTTTAACTCAGTCCAGGTGATTTGATTGGCTTGCTCTACTCCCATAGGTTGGGCATATGCATTCCACCAGGACAAGGCATCATCAGTTAGAGTATCAGTAGCAAATGTTACTTTGTTTTCTTCAGCACATCTACTACGAGAGAATCCTGATTCGGTTCGTTCAAACCATCGGATAAGGCCTACTGCTCCTTCCGTACCATTAAAGTAGAAAGGTTGATAGCTGATGAACTCTTTATAGTTTCCCGTTTTTACTGCAGGAGTTCCAGTAGGATTGGTGTTCCTGTTGGGATTACTAGCACTTGCCATTGTTGCAGCTTGAACTTCTAGAGCCGCAGTAACACTATCAGCAACTAGTTTTCTAATGGCAGCTTGAGTCATAGCTGGTGCTTCTGATGTTGATGTTCTTTTTGGAGGCATTCTATCAACAAAAGACAACACATAATGAGAATGATATCCGATGATGATGCATATGATGATGAATGAATGATGAATGATGATGATGATGATGCGATGAATAAAGCGGTATGAAACAACAACGTAGATAACGGGATTGCCTTTGTATTAAGAACAACTTTCCTTAGTACTATACATAGTCAAGATTTGACAAGTGTTTTTATTTATACCACACATCCCGTGGCTAGGTTAAAAGCTAAAACTGGAATTTAAACTAGAAGTTGGATGATCATTCCATACGGTTCTTGAGTTCTATGATGGAGTCTTTGAGATTTTCTATATCCGCTTGGTGACGAATCTGCATGTCGTTGATGATGTCTCCCAATTCAGTAATCTTGAAGCGGGCTAGAGAAATCTTATGGTTGCTACACATTTATTTCCTCTGAAGTTTAGTGATTTGGGCACGAGCTTGTTGAAGTTCAGCTTCCAAAGTATCGAAATCTTGTTGGATGATTACTCGTCCTTTTCCGAGACCTTCTACTTTATCTTCTATATGCTCAATACGATTGAGAGAGAGTTCTTCTAAATGATTTAGAATTTCCTCGATTTGTTCCTCATGACGCTATATATTGTCTGTTCGAGTACTTCTTACTATTCTCAAGGTTGAGGTAGGGAAGAAGAAGATGATCGGCCTCGTTTCTTAGGTGACAGAAATTCTTCTGGAAGAAAGGATTCTTGAGGCTTAGGTATTGGAGGCGGGATAGGTGATTTTTCAGTATAAAAGGCTTGCAAAGCTTTCATGTAAGGATCATCATAAAATAACGAAAGAGTTGGTAAAGTTAGCGGGACAATTCCAAATGAGTTGGAAGAACTAGAGTAAGTTTTTCTCGGTGAGGTTGGGATATAATCCGGAGAAGCCAGAGGAAGATAGTTTGGGAAGTTTGAGTAAAAGGCATCCTCCATATTGAAAGTAGGACGATCGGGAGAAGGCATCGTTTTGATAACAACCCAGCGATAAATAACATAAGTTATTTATTTAGTAATATAATAGTTATGTATCTTTACATACCATTCCGGGAGATATAGTGGCACAGAGGAGACTTTACTTGATGGCATCAAAGAAATGTAGTTTTTGTTTATTATTGTTAAGGTTTCAACATTGTTCTCTAATACTGTTGGCTCTGATACCAAATCTGTAACACCCCCCAATTTTTATATTGATAGCATGCGGAAAGAATTGGGGTTTACTTCAAGGTACAACAGTCATAATCATAGAAAACGAATAAAAAAGAGTCGTTTTTGAAAATTTAGTTATCATTCATTATTTCTTTAGAGTTTTTACAAACGAGAGGTCCCAAAATCTAAAATACAAAGTTTGAATGATAAACGGTTTTTCCATCTTTAAGTCATCGCCATCTGCTGCCATAGGTTGCTTAGTTACCTGGAGATAAAAAATGCTAAAAAGTCATCAAAAAGTTGAGTGATATTTTCATAGGTTTAAGTTTAATAATTTGGAATGCAAATTCAAATATTAGGTTACGTTGTTTATACACCCGGTTATAAAATCAAAATATTATTGCCTATTAGCTCATGAATAACGAAAGCCTTGGGATATATTTGATAACTTATAGCCCAATACGGGTGCCTTTGCAATACACCTGGAGTTTTATTTCTAATGATATGGCGTTTTGGTTAAACGGTATAACTGGATACACCAACGGGGAGTCCAGCCCAAATAGATCTATTCAAAACATTTGCGCTCACTCCGTAGAGTAATTAACGGTTCATGATATTGGGGACTTAAAGGCAAATTGTTACTTAGGCAATAACAAATCTAATTAGCATACATAAAACAATTGCATTCATGGTTATAGCATGTATCCCCCTCGCGGGTTTATAAAACATTTAAGAGATTGAAATGCGAGGCTATGAACTCACCTTAACAGTATATGGAAATCTGAGTGATAGCAAAGGTATATGGAATGAGAGTAACGACTTCGTCACACGCAACCTGGGGTAATATGTAAAGTCTTAGTTTGATTGAATATGTTTTACATTATAATAAATATCATCTTTGATTGAATTATTATGGAGTATTGTATCACCGTTTGGGCCATCATAATTCAGAGGTCATTCAGTAAACGTTTGAGGAGCTAGGGGACTTTAAATCGTAAACCCAACAACTCAGTCAGAACGTAATACGAAGATGAAACCTCTTAATATGAAGCTCCTTAGTATTGTGATATAATCGATTTTAAGCGTTTTGATCAATATCTAGAAATGATAAGCACGACAAGCGTTAATTAAAGTTATGTATTGTAATGTTTTGAACATGTTTTTATACATTTTAAAAATGTTACATTTTAGACCCTTGAGAATGAAAAATGGTAAAATATACCCTTGGAGTTTGCACTTTTACGAGTTTGGTCCTTCAAGTTTAAAAGATATACAAAGTAAACCTTGCACTTTGGAAAGTGACATAATAGACCCCTGTAGTTATAACTTTAGAAATATGGCAAAAATAGTCCTTGTACTTATAAGTTTTCAAAAGTTACGGTATATACCCCTTGCATGGAAATGATTTACAAAACAAGTCCAAAATCCATAATAATGATATTTTTCAATATGAAAAGTAATTTACAGGTTATAGCTTATTAATATAAGCTAAAATATGAAGATTTAATGCAACGAAAGTTTAGAATAACGATTCGTTAAGCTAGGAAGCAAAACGGGTTAAATTAAGGTTTCAAAATGTAAACGCGCGGGTTTTAAGTTCAAATTCTTTCATTAATCAATAAATGGGTTATTTTAACATTAGTTAAGCATGCTAAGATATATTATAACAATATTTAACCATTATAACATTTAGTTTTAAGAAAAACACGAAATTAGGGTTTTGGGTGTACGGTTTTGGATCAAAACAGAAAATAAGCATGAATTGAGTTATGAAACTTTAACAAGAGTATATTTAGGATCATATGAAAATTATAAGAGTGTAGTAGCAGGTATGAAGATGATAGAACCTGGGTTTGAGCTTATAGCTTGAAAACGGGTCGAAATCGGGACTTTTAGCTTCGTACGCCTAGAATAACGACTCCCGGGCTTCTTTTCTTGGTTCCTTTTGCTTTACTTCTGTTCTTGGGACTTCTTAGGATCTCTTAGAATTCATATAGAGCAAAGGATTTCTGCTATGATGGGTTATAGAGGAGGAAGTGGGGGATGAGTTCAAATGAAGAGTTTATGGTCCTATTTATAGTTGAAATAAGCTTGGAGGCTAAGGTATGTTATGTGGCTAGGAGAGGACATGTGTAAGGGCTAGAGGGTGATGAGGAGAAGCTATATGATGTGTTGTTTGAGCTAGAAAGTAGCTTTGTGGTGTTGGATGGTCCTTGTGATACCGCGACTTAAACAAGAAGAAACAAGAGACCATGTGCAAAATTTAAACTATAAATGATGAAGATATTTGTTGTAGAAGGTGTGTAAGCTGCTTAGGGTGGGTGAGTCATGGAGGTGCTTGTGTGTAAATAAGTTCTTAAAATGGGTCAAAATGCAATGAAAACAGCCGCGGGTTTGATTTGGCTTATTAGGGCTCGAATTCTTTTATTTGGCCAATATTTCAAGTGCATTGATCAAGAAATGATTGAAACATGATCTCAAGGTTTGTATTAAGGCTTATCAATGGAATTACAAGTGTTTGGTTATTTAAAAGAAACGGGTCATCAAAGATTAAGTTAGACCGCAGGTTCATATAGGATATATTAGGGTTTCTTTGGGTTTTCAAGGCTTAGATTTCGTGTAATCTTGATCAAAGATGATAGAATACTGATCTTAGGTATTGTATAAAGGATTATCAATGAGGATTGATTGATTGTTTATGTTAAAATGGGTTGAAAATGAATGGTAAAGCCCGGTTCCAGTTTTTAATATTTAAGGGCTTGTAATGGATTATTAGGGTTTTCTAGGTTTCAATCTTTTGTACATTGCCAAGATAAGGATAGATAATGAATTGTAAACTCATATCATGAGTTTACAATGGCACTGGGTAGAAAATGAGTAAACAGGTCAAAAGTTCCAATTAGGGCACAATTAGGGTTTCTTGGATTTGATTTGCATATAGTTGAAGTAAAATGATGAAATGATGATAGAATATGATTGATAATGTTGTAAATTAAGTTATTACAACTTATTTGAGTGTTGGTTTGGGTTTACAATAGATAAAAATCAAGAAACGAGTCATGGTTTAGAAACTAGCTCGGTTTAGGGTTTCTGGGTTTTGAATTAGGGTTTTGAGTGTAAAAATATGTATGAGAGCTTATGAGGAGAATAGTTTGGGTTTACACATTGTATATTGAGTATAGTAGCTTGCACAAAAGTGATGGTGAAGAAATTAGAATGAAAACGGAGGTAAAACGGCTATTTTGGAGATCATGCTTAATGACTTGTATATTGAGCTTTTAATGACTTGTACTTTGACTTGGAGGGAGTTTATATTTCAAATGAGATGTTATATTACTTGTACATATGCTTTAGTATCTTGTACATTCACTTTAGATGTTAATTCTTCATGAAATTAGGGTTTAAAGGTATACGATAATGGTTTAAAGCCCGTTTTGATATAACGTTGCAAATGGTACATTATATGAGTAATGTACTTTGTAAAAATGATATTATGATATTGACTTGACATATTATGATGTTTACTTGACATATATGAGGATAGGATTGCCATAGGTAGGTTGCGTAAGCTCGTTAACTTTAGTTATGCAAGATACATTGCATATTGAGATATTGGCAAAGCAAGTAATGTAATAAAGAAAAAAATTTCCCTGAAAAAGGTGGTTCATATATAATAGATAGATAGTACATTGAACCTAACTTAATAGATGGATATTTACATTGATGAAATTTGCGGGTTGTTATACCATTGATGAATTGATCACTCGGTTTAGACAAGTGTGTGAGGATGCAGAAATCCGTGCCAGAGATGCTCAGGAAGAGGCACAAGAGAGAAGACTTGAAGCACTCGAGAATGTAGTCCAGCAGATCTGCCATAACAACTACTAGTTTTATTTCTGTCATTATTTTCTTTACAAAGCTATAAAATCTATCACGGCTAGTTGGTTCATGTATTTTCTTGTATTTCGAAACATGTATGGAAACATTTTGGTTATGAATAATAACAGTATTGATTTCAAATTTCATACTACGTGGGATAACATGATTATATTTACAAATGCGGTGATGCATTACAATATCGATTCCATACATGTCATAACTGTCATTTCTATCATTTATCTTATAGAAAATGGCACCTGGATGACGCCCAACTGTCAACCGGAACCCTCTAGTCAACCGCTCGACCAACCAAAACACTTCGGACATCAACAGTGGCATTGGTACTCAAATGCTCAATCAACTCATTGCTACACGAGTAGCAGAAGCACTCGCAGCTGCCGCCGTGACTCATGCTGCAAGCACACAAGAAGAGACCAATCTTAGGTCTAACACTTCCCAGAACAAAGCATGCACCTACAAGGAATTCCGTGCAGTCATGCAAGGAAACTTTTGGGGTACTGAAGGTGCCGTAGGCTTAACTCGATGGTTTGAGAAGCTGGAATCTCAGTTCGGGATTAGCAACGTTGCTGAAGGTGACAGGGTAAAATTTGCTTCTAGCACCTTGCTAGATAGTGCTTTAACTTGGTGGAACGTGTATGTGCGTTCCGTCACTCTAAATGCTGCTCATACAACGCCTTGGAATGATTTCAAAGCTATGTTTATCCAGAAATATTGCCCTCGGAACGAGGTCAAGCAAATGGAAAATGAGCTATGGAATTTAAAGGTGAAAGGTACAAACCTTACCACCTACAATCAACGTTTTCAAGAGCTAATTCTCTTATGTCCTGAAATGGTGCCCAACACCGACCGGTTATTGGAACGTTACATTGAAGGTTTACCTTTGAACATCAAGGGGAATGTGACCTCATCCAAACCAGTGGACTTACCAAGTGGTATAGGAGTTAGGAGAGAACTCTGGTGACAAGTAGAAATGGAAAGGAAACCACTACAACAACAACAACACCAACAACATTGGAAATTTCAATCAGAACAAACGCCCATAGACGGCAAGGGTGTTTACGGCCAGACAAAGTATTTATGCTGGCAAATTACCATTCTGCGGGAAGTGTGGTCGACACCACACTAACGCGTGCCTTCCTACCTGCCACAACTATGGTAGGGCAGGACATAAGGCCAAGGAATGCCGAGCTCCACCTCATCCTGCAAGCCAAAGAGGACCTAGAACCCAAGGAGGACAGGGTAGTGATGTTACTTGCTTTGGATGAGGTGAAAAGGGCCATTACAAGAACAAGTGCCCAAACAATGGAAACTAAGGCCATAGTAACCAGATTCGAGGTAACTAACCCCAACCTTAGAACAATCTAAGGCAGAATCAAGGAAACCCTAGAGTAAATAACCAAGCATTGACCAGTAACCAAAGAGGAAGCAAAGCAGCTGGTAGGATATACCATTTGTGTGCAGAAGCTGCTGTACAGGACAACAATGTTGTCAACTGTACGTTCCTGATCAATAATGTTTATGCTTCAGTACTATTCGATACTGGTGTGTATAGGAGTTTTGTGTCGTCTACTTTCAGTAAATATATAAACATCACTCCTACTACTCTAGACACTAATTATGACGTAGAACTAGCCGACGGGAAGTCACTAACCGCTAATACCATCTTAAGAGGGTGTACTCTTAACTTGTAAAACCACTTATTCAACATCGACTTACTCCCTATAGAACTAGGAAGTTTTGACGTCATCATTGGAATGGATTGGATGTCAGAACAGCACGCGGAAGTTGTGTGTCACGAGAAGTACATTCGTGTTCCGTATGGAAATAATGTACTAATCATACAAGGCGAAAGGAGTAGAGTTAGGAATGAATCCAGATTGAAAGTCATCTCGAGCATCAGAACTCAAAGGTACATTGAGAAAGGATGTCGAGTGTTCTTGATTCAAGTGACGAAAAAGGAGGAAGTTGAGATCCCAGAGAAACGAATTGAAGATGTGCCTGTCGTTAGAGATTTTCCGGAAGTATTTCCCGAAGATTTACCGGGACTACCTCCGACACGCCAGGTAGAATTTCACATCGAGCTAATACCAGGAGCTGCACCTGTTGCACGCGCACCATACCGTCTTGCACCTGCAGAAATGAAAGAATTAGCTGAACAGCTAAAAGAACTTTCTGATAAAGGTTTTATACGACCAAGTTCCTCTCCATGGGGAGCACCGATCTTATTTGTCAAAAAGAAAGATGGATCTTTCCGGATGTGTATCGATTATCGTGAGTTGAATAAACTCACAGTGAAAAATCGTTATCCCTTACCGAGAATCGATGACTTATTCGATCAGTTGCAAGGATCCAGCATATACTCCAAAATTGACTTAAGGTCAGGCTATCACCAGTTAAGGGTTAGAGATGAAGATATCCCCAAGACAGCTTTCAGAACACGATACGGACATTATGAGTTTCAAGTCATGCCTTTTGGTTTGACAAACGCACCTGCGGTATTCATGGACCTCATGAACCGTGTATGCAAACCATACTTAGATAAGTTCGTGATTGTGTTCATTGATGATATCCTTATATACTCCCGCAACGAGAAAGAGCACGAAGAACACCTGAAGACTATCCTGGAGTTGCTAAAGAAGGAAGAGTTGTATGCAAAATTTTCCAAGTGTGAATTTTGGATCAATACAGTAAAATTCCTTGGACACGTGATTGATAGCAGTGGTATTCACGTGGACCCAGCTAAGATCGAGGCTGTTAAGAATTGGGCATCTCCTACTACCCCTTCGGAGATTCGACAATTCTTAGGTCTTGCAGGTTACTATAGGAGATTCATCGAAGGATTCTCTAAAATAGCAAAACCTATGACAGAGCTGACACAGAAGAACAAGAAGTTTGATTGGGGTGAAGAACAAGAATCAGCTTTCCAGCTGTTGAAACAGAAGCTATGTGACGCACCTATTCTAGCACTACCCGAAGGCAGTGACGATTTTGTGGTGTATTGTGATGCATCCATAAAAGGGTTAGGTGTTGTACTGATGCAAAGGACGAAGGTTATTGCATACGCTTCTAGACAACTGAAAGTTCATGAGAAGAACTACACCACCCATGATCTGGAATTAGGAGCAGTGGTGTTCGCCCTAAAGATCTGGAGGCACTATTTGTATGGCACAAGATGTGTAGTATTCACTGATCATAAGAGCCTACAACATATCCTAGACCAGAAAGAACTCAATATGAGGCAGCGTCAATGGATAGAACTCCTCAGTGATTACGATTGCGTGATTCGTTATCATCCAGGGAAAGCAAATGTTGTAGCAGATGCTTTGAGCTAAAAGGAAAGGATTGAACCCCTACGAGTAAGAGCCTTAGTTATGACTATTGGCTTGGACCTTCCGTCACGAATCCTCAAGGCTCAGAAAGAAGCGGTTAAGACTAAAAACATTAAGGCAGAAGATATTGGTGGCATGCTAAAGAAGTTAGAAGCCCGCGCTGATGGAACACTATGTTTGGATAATAGAAGTTGGTTACCGTGTTACGGTGACACGAGATCTTTAATTACGCATGAGTCACATAAGTCAAAATATTCTATTCATCCAGGATCCGACAAGATGTACCATGACATGAAAATGTTATATTCGTGGCCAAACATGAAGGCTGATATCGCCACATATGTCGGTAAATGTCTGACTTGTGTTAAAGTCAAGGCCGAACATCTTAAGCCATCTGGTTTATTGGTCCAACCCAATCTACCAGAATGGAAGTGGGAAAAGATAATAATGGACTTCATCACCAAGTTACCCAAAACAGCAACAGGATTCGATACGATTTGGGTCATTGTTGATCATCTTACCAAATCTGCTCACTTCTTGCCAATCAAGGAGACTGATCAGATGGAGAAACTGGCAAAACTTTACTTAAAAGAAATAGTCTCAAGGCATGGTGTACTAGTGTCAATTATCTCCGATCGTGATAGTCATTTCACCTTGATATTTTGGCAATCATTGCAGAAAGCATTGGGTATACAGTTGGACATGAGCACAACTTATCATCCTCAGACTGATGGTCAGAGCGAAAGAACCATTCAAACATTAGAAGACATGCTGAGAGCCTGTGTGATTGACTTTGGGAAGGGTTGGGATAGACACTTACCTCTAGTAGAATTCTCGTACAACAACAGTTACCACACGAGCATCAAAGCTGCACCTTTCGAAGCCCTTTACGGTAGAAAGTGTTGTTCACCTGTTTGTTGGGCTAAATTTGGAGAGGCACAACTCATCAGACCAGAGATTATTCATGAAACAACGGAAAAGATAGTTTAAATCAGGAATCACATGCAAGCTGCATGTGACCGACAAAAGAGCTATGCCGACAAGACGCGTAGACCCTTTGAATTTGAAGTTGGAGATAAGGTCATGCTCAAACTTGCACCATGGAAAGGTGTAATTCCATTTGGAAAGCGTGGAAAACTAAATCCTTGCTATATTGGACCCTTTCAGATCATAGAAAGGATTGGTCCAGTGGCTTACCGTGTGGAATTACCACAAGAGCTTAATAGGGTACACAATGTGTTTCACGTCTGCAACCTAAAGAAGTGTTTGTCCGACGAAGCACACACTATTCCTTTGGAGGAAATCCAACTCAACGACAAACTCAACTTCGTGGAAGAACCCATAGAGATTATGGACCGTGAAGTCAAAAAGCTCAAACAAAGTCGTATACCTATCATTAAAGTTCGTTGAAACGCACGTAGAGGTCTAGAATTCACTTGGGAGGGTGAGGAACAGTTCAAGAACAAATACCCTCATTTATTTTCAAATGCATAGCCCACTGCAACGTCGTGATTTCGGGATGAAATCTCTCTAACTTAGGGAGGCTGTGGCACTCCATAAAATGTAGGTTTACTTTTAACCATTTACGCTTAACTATTTACAGTGAAACTATTGAATTACCATTTAATCTCAAAAGGAAGTTATCTTGGGAGTGAGATACAATGTTTTAGGCTATAGAGAGCCTAATTACTATATAAACATCATTAATATTGCATTTCAAGCCTAAAAGGATATTTTAGAGCATATTAGCAATACGATCGTATTTTGCTCGTTATTTGTGAACAAAATATTTTCCTTATGTTCTTGTGATCCCAACACCTAAACAAAACTTTAAAATGAGTTTACATCAGTAGTAAACTCATGAGATATCATTCTAAATATTTAAACGTCCATGTACGTTTATTAAACCGCTAAATACCCTATTTCGCCCAATAATCATTTTTACTTTCATATAACGTACTGTAAACTCAACTTCTCATATCTAACACTCAAGTAAACCTTATTTACCCTTAACTACCCTTGTTACATATATTTGGATAAGCTTTACCTACAAATTACCTTGTAACCAGGTTTATACAACATAACTTCACCAAATACCACCTTATGCTTAAAACTTGCTTATATTTCATATTTACCTTCCTTAAACCTTTAAATTTACCTTTGTAACATGTTTTTACATTATATATTCAAGTTTTCAAAATACCATACATTATTTAGACAACTTGCTAGCCTAATAATACCATAATGTGCCCATACCATGCCTATCCATTAAAAAATCCTTAAAAACCCTCCCATTCATTTCTTTTTTATCAATGCACTATTCTTTGTGATAATGGCTGAGATTTCATGATCCTTGGAAGGTTATAACATAGAACTTGAAGTCTTGAAGCTGCCATTACATTTGAAAAATACACACACACTCCCTTTTGATTCCTTATTGTGACGAGAGCACAAATAGCCCCAAACACGCACTTTGATCAACCTAGAACCTCACTTGATACTTTTAAACCTTCCTTGTATGTTCCTTAAACACCTACAAAAGAAGCCTAAGCAAGAATTATCCCTAAACAGCCCCTACATGTCGAACAAGAACCTAAACTAGTCGAAGAAAACCCTAAGTGTGCACTACTCTTACAACCTGAAAATACACTCTCTTAGGTTGTTTTGTTGATCACAAAACATTATTTACTTGAAGTTATAGCTTTGGTTTGGGTTCGTACGAGTAGAAGTAGAAAACTAGGATTTTCTAGCTCGTACGTCTCTTGAATAGTCTAAACCATTGTGAGTTGCATTTTTCCATGTTCAATACTTTTTATTACATGCATTAGTCCTAATTAGAAGTGCTTAAAGTACAAAAATAACTTGAAAGAAGTTACATGCACACGTAAAAAGCTACATGCATACATAAAAACCTACATGCGTACGTAAAAACATGTCATATTAAATTTGATTTCGAACATAAATGGTTAACAAGTAAGAACGTAACCCTTGACCATTATAAAGTAGACATAATAAGCTTTCATTGGCCTTTGGAATCACTTAAAACGGATAAGAAACGACCAAGATGTCGAGCCGAGAAGATCTACGATTTTATGTGAAATATAAAGGATCATAATTATGCACCAACTTTTACTAATTTAACACTAATTTATTTTTTGTAAAATAAGACCTAATCAAGACTTATATCATTTAATACTAATCCTTACCTATTAAACTACTTGAAACATGATAACTTGGAAATTTATACCTTTATGTAGACCCAATAGACGTAAAAACCTCTTTTTGGACATTCGGATATAAATAGACTATTTGACCTACTTAGAGATTTATCCGACCATGGACTCAATCATGATCTTATACCATACAACGTATAATATTTTATGGGTAAGTAACATGACATACGGATATGAACATGTAGCAGAGAACTTGACCTAACGAGGAAAGACGTATCACGACAACTTTGATTTTTACAAGTATTATGAATAAAGATTTTCATAAACTCAAAGCACTTACTAAGGATGGATAATGCATTGTAACTCACTTGTTTTTCATACATGTTAAAGTAGACATGATTTCATTATTTAGGTGTTGGATAAAGTGTCGTATCAATTTTCTGTGCCTATAGTTTATTGTAGTATTTTGATATCGAAGAGAGTTTTCATAGCCCTTACTCTACTGTTTTAAATCATCTTTTGGGGTGAGAATATTTTTTATTTCAAACACATGAACACAAGTACATTTACTCATTATAGATTGGTCTAAGTCCCTATTTAACCCAAGTTGCTAACTGCTTGCTCTCATGAACCGTTAATTACTTGTAAGCGCGAATGTTATGGGTAGATCTATTGGAAGTGACATCCTTGTTCATTTTGGACTGACATTAGTCAAGCGAATATAGTTTCATTTGAGTCATTACGGGTGTCCTGGGTTAGTCACCTGCATCGTCATTCATTTTGTGGGATACACACAGGTTAACGCGTCGGTGTCATGAGCTTAGACAATAGTAATGTATTTTATGTGACATTGTATTGGTTATATTGTCACATGTGGATAAAATCTTGTGGTTCATCTTTATTATCAAACTAACAAACCTATAAACTTACCAACTTTATGTTTACCCTTTAGCAATGTTTTTCTTAGGTATTAAGAATAAGGATGCTATGTGAAGTATCATGCATTGCCGTTAATTTCACGTTCTAAATTAAAGATCATTTGTACTATTTAAAAAAATATCGCCATGTTGGTGACCTGATTTATGCTTCCGCACATTGTTTAAACATTTCAATTCTATTTAATGCAAGTGATCTATTTTCTAAAACATCTCATATAGAGGTCGTTCTGTATTGCCTAGTGATACGATAATCATGAAGTCACACGCTCCTTACCATTATACTTTGATATTTTGGGGGTGTGACAATATATGAATATGAAATAGAACTTTATATTTGAAAAATCTAATGATTGTAGCCTATTAATAGTATCTTGCTGTGATAGCAAGTTTAATTACAGTATCTTCACTTGTGAAAAATCTGTATGGGATAAAAGTTTTTATGCAATTAGATAAAAATTTTGATTATATAATTATATATTAATACTTTCTTTTCATGTGATAATATTATATAGGAATGAAATTGTTAGTAAATACTACCTGATAAGATTCTATATAAAATTAACTGTGTTGCAGGTATTCATTATGTTAAAGATGCTAATTCAGATATATGTGAAAAGATAGAATTATTAGATGGAACTTTTAACTACAAACCTTTAGTAGATGATTCTAAAAAACCAAAAATAGGAAGTGAATTTGCAAGAATTGATTAATGCATTAAAATGTATGCAAAGTATGCTAAAAAGTCAGGATTTACCATTAGGAAGTCAACACAAGAAAAAATAAATAGTGGGATACCAGCAAGGAAATACTTACTTTGCAACAAATAAGGATTGCCAAAAGGTGTGAATAAGTATAAAATGAGTGAAGAAACTAGTGAAAATCAGATCTTAACTAAAAGTATCATAAGAACAGGATGTTTGGCAAGATTTAAAGTCAAGTTAAATGCTACACATTCATGGTATGTATTGTACGAGTTTGAGGAGGCACGTAATCATACGTTTGTCCCAAAAGCTTATAGGAATCTTACAAAGAAAAGAAAACAGATGATATTTGTTCAATAACTAGATAGTACAAGCATTGGGGCTACAAGAGCACACCATCTGTATGCGAGTACACATGGTGGATACAAATCAGTAACTACAATACAAATTGAGTACCGGAATCACAAAAGAGATCTGAACATGCATATCGAAGATGGTGATGCATAAATGTGATTACTAAGATGACAAACAGAATACTACATGTGGATAATTTTTCATTTGAGTATGTTGTTGAAAACAGCCAACTCAGTGCATTATTGTGGGCTGATAAGATGTCCAAATACAACTACAAAGAATTTTACAATACTTTTTGATTCGAACCAACAAGTAAGTATGTATTCTTTTTATGTATTTTAACAATGTATTCAGTCATTACTTTTGTATTCAAATATATATTTGCACCTATGAAATACAAAGTGTTAAATAAAAGAATCCAAACTAATTTTTATAATTTCATATTATAGCAGTCTTTTCACATGTGAAAAGTACTGATAATCTATTTTTATGCGGAAAGTACTTATATCAATTCAAATATATATTTTGCACATGTGAAATAGATAGTGTTAAATAAAAGAATCCAAACTAATTTTTATAATTTCATATTATACCAGTCTTTTCACATGTAAAAAGTACTAATGATTTATTTTTATGCGAAAAGTATTTATATAAATTCAAATATTTATTATGCACATGTGAAATAGAAAGTGTTAAATAAAAGAATCCATTTGAAAATACTCATTAATTTTTTTATTAAATATAAGTACAATATGGTCTTCGTACCTTTCATTGGCGTTGACAATCACAAAAAGTGTGTCACATTTGGTGTTGGTATGCTGTCTAATGAAACAACAGTGTCATACATATGGTTGCTGCTTATGGCTTTCAAAAAGCAACCAAGATTGGTTGTTACCCATCAAGATCTAACAATGAGAAATGATATTGCTTATGTTTTTAACGAATCAACGCACAGACTTTGTACGTGGCATATAACAAACAAAGCTACCATTAAAGGTAAAATAAGTAAATTTCTTTAATTTAAAATCATAATGTTTTACATTTTAATACTATTGATAGTTTTTTCACACGTGAATAATATAAGAAATGAATAGAAATTAAATGTTTATATGTTTATATATATGAAGTTTGAAATAATATATGTTAATTTAAAATGATATTGAAGTTACTTTTGATTAGATTATAGACTAGTCTTAAACTAGAGATGATTATTTAATTCTAATAAGTATATTTTCACATGTGAAAAAAAGTTTTATTATTTTATCCATATAGTTTATTGTAATTATTTATTCAGATATATTATTAACATGATAGAAGTTTGCAGATTTGTTCAAAAGTAATAGATAATGGTACTTTTAGGAGAAGCCTACATCATCTGGTTTGGAGTTTATATAATGAATTTAAAGAGAAATGGCATTCGTTGATTGAAGAATTTGATTTGAAAGAGAATAAGTGGTTATCAAATATGTATAGAATAAGAAATTGATGGATACCTGCTTGTTTCAAAGATGTGGAGTTCTGTGGCTTATGAGAACAACATCAAGATCAGAAAGCAAGAATTCTTGTTTTTCAAATTTCACTAGTAAGGGATCAACATTGCTACACTTCATGATGTGCTTTGAAAGTGAAATGGAAAGGAAAAGACACAGACAAGATATTATGGATGATTCTACAATGCAAAAGATTCATAGATTTAAGACCAAATTACCTATCGAACGATATGCTCAAAAGAGGTACACAAAAAGAATGTCCACTCTTATTCAAGAAGAGATAAATTAAGCTGTTTATAAGTGTCATGAGATTTCAGAGTGTTTAGAGAATGGTATTGAAAATGTGACAATCAAAGAAATTAGAGAGATAAAGGTGAATACGTCAAGAAAGATGTACAACTTTAGAGAAACAGGTATTCAAAATAATAGGAACCAGACGAAGAAAGAGCTACGTTTCAAGGTATTTTTATATTGTTAATTACTAAATAGCAGCAATATAGTGAAAAAAAATCACATGTGATAATTTTATATAGTGAGATATATTTAGATTTAATTTCTAAACTCAAAGTTGTTTTTAAACCAGATTGGAGTGTAATTATACAATATATTTAAGTGTATAATATTTAAAATTATATATATAGTATTCTTTAAATGTGAAAATTTTATATATTCAGGTATATTTGACTTATTTTATAAAATAAAATTCTCTTTTCATAAAATATATAAGGGAAATTCTTAAAATAGACTTAAGTGTAAAATAATTTGAAATTTTTTACTTATTGCATGATAATGCTCACATGCGTAAGTATTTACCAACTATAAGCCATCTATATGGAGTTTTTCACATGTGAAAATATATTGAGATATATCTATAAATTAGCTTTAGATGATATTATTCACATGTGAAAGTAGTAAAGTAGAATTTTGCAAGATTTTGATTGATGTATTAATCAACTTCTTTGGAAAAAAAATATGTTTTAGGAAAATAATTTCCATTGGTGTATATATAATTTATAAATTAATTATATATATTATGTTATTTGCGGATATATTCATTTGTTTTTTATCATGTAGGTCTCTACTGCAGATGAAATGGTGTTATGTTCATGCATGAATTTTGCAAGATTTGAATTCATATGCAGGCATATTTTATAGTGCGTTGAAAGGAAATGGGTTGAGGTCATTCCTGATAAGTATATATTGAAACGATGGATGAGAGATCTAATACACCACCTCATATCAGGAAAGAGAAACAAATGCTTGGTTTTGAAGGCAGTAAATATATGGAGCTTTCAAGTGAAGTTTATTCAGCAGTAGAGTTTTGCTTTAATATTTTGGCGAAAGATGAAGGAAAGCTTATTGAATATGTTGAGGACGTAAAGAGGCTGAAGACTGAGGTTGAAGAAGCAAATCAAAATGCTAACCTTTAAGTAAAAAAGAGATGTTTAACCATGTTCTTGGGGTAGAAAAGCCAGAAGTAAATACAATGAATAATCCTGAACCATGTAGTAATAAAGGGAATGCTTCGGGGGGTCAAAGAAAGAAAAGTGAAATAGAGAAGCTAAGAGAACATAAAAAGAGGAAGAGGAGATTGTGTAAAAAATGTAAAATGTTGAGAAGACACGATTCGAGGAACTACACACAAAAGGATGACGAAATTCTGACATGCAGTGATTGATGAAGAAAACCTGAAGAAAAAAAAGAATTAAACGTGATATTGTATTCCTTTATTTTTTTTAAAGAAATTTAACATATTATAATACTTTGAAAGTAGTTAAATAGAATAAGTCTTTTCAAATGTTAAAATAATATTTCACATGATTAGTGTTTTCATATGTTCAGTGTTTTAACTTAAAACTTTTTCAATAATATTAGTCTATTATGTTAATTTTTTTTTTTTTAATGAGTTATCTTTTTGCACATGAATGTAAAAAGTTTATTGTTGTATATTGATTTTTTTATTTTATAATTTTTTACATATTGTTAAGAAAATTGAAAATAATTTTTATATTTAGTGCATAGTTTTTTTGGTACACCACAAATGTTATCAGCTTAAAATAGTACATTAAATTCTCTTAATTTATTAAATACATTAAAGTTTTTCAAAAATGTTTATGTAACTCAATGTATTGGTTTTATAAATTATCTTTCACATGTGAAAATTAGGGAAAAAATGTATTAAGATATTTGTAGAATGTAAATATTTTTAAAGTTATTTGTATTTTATTGTGCAAATTTTTTGTACATGTATTTAATAAGTTTGTAGGATATTAATGATACATAATGTATTCAATTATGTTTATTCACACGCGGAGAAAAAATGTATCCTCATGTATTAGTACATCTATTTATTAAATATAATCTTGAGTAAACGTACTTTTGTTTACTAGTGAAGAAAAACAAGCAAAATAAAAAAAAATACAAATGTACAACTATTTTCATATATAAATCTAAATGTATTCAAGGATGAAGAAATTGTTAATAAGTGTTTGATTATTAATAACGTTGACATCACATGTGTATTGAGTCTTCTAAACAACATTGTTGTATGTGAGATTTCATCTAGACACTTTCTGGTGGTGAATACAGCTTCAAAATAATTAAGTTAGTACCAAATATGTAAGCTCAATTTCACATGTGAATATAGAAAAAAACAAGATACTGCATTGCATCAAAAAAATAAACAAAAGATATGCTAAATATAATTTAGATACACATGTCTAAAAATATCATGAACATTAGTCTTCTTATAACAAAAAATGAAAGCTAACATGAAATTGTTTTGAATAGATGAAAATTTGTTCATCACTTCATAATCCCAGATTTTCCTTCATTCTTGCAAGTCTGGTGATAAGAGCATCTTGAATAAGTTGTCTTCTTGTATTTTTATCTATATAAGCCTAACTTTAGCAAAATCCTTTTGAAATTCATCTCTATATGAATTATTCTCCGACAACAGAATCCTTGCGGCATATTTTGACCTTAAAAAAACATTACACATGATATAATATGGTATATCTTATTTAAGATACTTTTTTGCACATGTGAAAAGTTTAACGACTAGTACAAACTGAGTTTACAATTTGTCCAAGGCCAAAAGAAACCATGAACAAATACAAACTAGAGTTTTCTAGTTTGAAAAATACAATATAAAACGAGCCAAAAACTTATCAGGGGCTATTATATGGCAAATACATTATTCTTTAGAGCAAGCACATGATGTTGACCAACTTATTATAATCTAGCTTCTAAACATAACTCAAAGAGTTAATTGCATAAATGGTCCCTGTGGTCTGTCGGGTTTAACGGAAATTGTCCCTATACATTTTTTCCTGGATTCTCTCACTGTGGTTTCAACCCGTATCGGGTTTGGTCCCTTGACCAATATTTTGGTTAGTTTAACCGTTAAATGCGTGATTAAATGGTCCTTGTGGTCTGTTGGGTTTAACATAAATGGTCCCTCACTTAACGGTCAAACTAACAAAAACAGTGGTCAAGGAACCAAACCCGATACGGGTCAAAACCAAAGGGAGAGGATTCAGGGAAAAAAAATATATCGACCATTTCTGTTAAACCTGGCAGCCCACAGGGACCATTTACGCAAATAACTCTAACTCAAAACAAATAGATTACTCGATAGAAAACTCATATAGCATATTGTGCTGATACTTGTCACCTGGTTGAACAACAATAGAGGGAAAAGTTGTTTGGTTGATGGCATTCAGAAACCCTTGTGTCTCTAAACAAACTGCTCCATGCTTTCGATACACAACTCCCCCTTTTCCAACAATACAATTCACATTGTTAGCCGTATAAAACTGAATTTTAGGGGTATTGGTCCATAAGTTAAGGACACATGAGCTAGACGGTTCCTTCAGTTTGACAACATGGTTTTTCTTCCCCACAATCAAGCATGTAATTGTGATCATACCCTCTACCAACCTCGTGGATTGAGTTACTAACTTTCTTTTCAGCAGTGAAGTCAAATGGAGTTCCTTCTACATGCATGATCTCCCTAGTTGGATTTGGGTTTCATCAACAGGTGTGACATGTTTTGCAAATACTTGTGCTGAATGGTTAAGGATAGTACCAGAGTTGTGACCTACTAGATTCCAATAGGTGTGTTGAGCTAAACTGACTGGGGTTGTTTATTCTCGGGAACTGCTTCCATGTCGAGCCTCAAACTAGTTTTTGACGTAAGTGTGTAAGTTGTAGTGATGGAAATACCTCAAGGGTAACCTGATAACAACACCAAAAAACATAGTGAAAGTATGCAAGAATTGTTCTGTTCGATCCTCTGATGTCACTTCTCCAAGCCAGCATCTCTAAGCATCTAAAAGAAAAAAAGTAAATAAATCAAACAACACAAAACTACTATTTGTACTAAGATTGTTTTATTGATATATGTATTGTATAAGTGTATATATTCCCCGCCATAACTTTCTACGTCATGAAGATCATATCCTCGCTGCTTAATGTATTCTGCAAAATCTTCAGATGGAGTTCCAAATTTTCTACTTTGCTAAATCTTCAGATGGAGTTCCAAATTTTAGTTGGATTGAGTGACTTAAAAATCCTCATTTAATTTCTTTGTAATATTGCTAGCCCTTTGTTAGTTGTTTTTAATAAAATTATGCCGTTCCAAAAAAAATACTATTGAGAACTTTGCCACTTGGTTTCAAACACTTGTAGAAGGTTTGAAAGAATGCAGGTTTGTCTTAGAAAACATAATAGGAATGTATAAGAGAAAACATATTATAAATGACATTAAAACTATTCAAAGAGCATTTGGATGCGTGTTTAGAATGTGATTAGGTGATATAGTAACACAAGATGTAAGCATAAACTCACTTAAATATGTAGGATGGTGTCACGACTGTAGATGACATCAAACGTACCATTCGGATATGACTTTTTGGTACAATCAGCAACCCCAAATTCAACGGCACATTCTAGCCTAATTACCCTTTCAAGAGCCAAAGAGATCATATTGACAGAAAGATCAATGCCAACCACTTCAACACCAAATTTATCAGCCATATAGTAATCGCCTCCCCCAATGCCACATCCAACATCTAAGACTTTCTGCCCTCGTTTCAGATCCAGCTTTGCAACAAATTATTTTGTGGTGTCTGCTCACAATTCAAATTCTTTTACTAAAAGCATGAAGCATTGTGCTCAGGATACGGATAACTAATAGGTATTCAGTTAGAAGGAAAAAAATTAGACAATACATACATAGATACATTCAATTAACTCGCTTTTGGACACTCTAGAAGATATTACTTTTAGACTTAAGAGTCGTCAAAAATCATACGTGCTTTCATATTCAACTTTAATTACATCAAAATAAAAGGACCACCGAAGAATCATAGGTGAAGACAACAACATGAAGTAACAAATATGCATATGTGTGTGACACCTCATAAATTTCCGATCAATATTTTTGCCGTTTCTGTTTGGTAATTTGAGTTTTAATGTTTCGTTTTAATTTTTACGATTAACCGGGAAGTTGTTTTGTTATTTTCTGAGAATCATTGCCAGAAGTGATCCGTGCATCCAAACATCGTTGTCTTTTATCAGTAGACGCGTTTTTACATCGCTAGTTAATATTTAAAATTTCATAAATTTTCGTGAATTCGTTATTCACTTTCGTTATTTACGTGATTCACATTTTACCTAAACTATGAATGTGCATGTATATACATGCAAGGCTAGCTAGGAAATTAAATCAAATAGTGCATGATGTCCCTAGAATGTTGGAGACCAAATTGGTCCCCTTTGGCTCATGCATGCGTCCGAACACACACTCACACTCATAGGATACCATTTTTGAATTTTGGAATCAAGAGACATGCTTCCCTCAAACTAGCAAAGGACTAGGCCTTCCTTGTACTTGGTCGAACCAACCCACACACCAAAACTAGGTGCATTCCATTCTTATACCATTTATTAACAAATAACCAACTCATTATTCAATCCGCACTCTCTCACTAAAACACATACGATCTTCTTGTTTCCCACACTAGAAAAACATCCCATTTTTCCCTTAGTTTCTTCTTGTTGCCGTGGCCTTCACACAACACCAACACAAAATTTTAATTTTCAAACTTTGACCAAATCTATTTGAAGATAAAGTATTCGGGTTGTTATTCGGGTAGTTTATAAACAACGTTTGGGTTGTTCTAGTCTCTAATAATCCTTCTAATCATCATTTCTTATAAGTCATCTTTTCTTAATGAAACTTGTACTTTTACAATCCTCATAATGCATATGAACATGTTGTACAAATACTTTTTTAAAAATCATGGTTTAAAAACGACATAAACCTTAAAATGGTTTATGTATGGCTCGAAAATAATAAAAGGAGGACAAGGAAATCATAGTTTTGTGATCGTGGTTATTTTATGTAATAAAAATATATACTTATATCTTATTTGATGGTTCTGCTTATAAATATGCCCCGGATGGCTTATTTGAGCTTATTAGGCCTATTATAGTGTTCGGACCACAAGTAAAATAAAAAGGAATGTTTTTTATCTTATTTCTATTTGGCTTATATACTAGTAGCTTATTTTGTTACTTATCTTGATAAGGGAAAGGTGTTAATCTTAATTGGCTTAACAAATAAGCCCAAGTAAAGCTTAACAGGCTTTTAGCCGCGTCCTATAACCAAAGGCCCAAACCATGAGCTTAATCCATAAGCTCAATGGTTCGGCTTATTTGACTTGGCTTTATAAGGGCTTATGATAGCTTATTGATGGACCAAGAACTTGTTTGATACTTTTTAGCTTATCAGGCTTAACTAATGAGCCCGTAGTGGCTAAAGGAGGTTTAGCCCAACAAAGAAGCCCAAACCGTGGCTTATTAGCCCACGGTTGGCTTATTGGGATTTAACTTGGCTTATTGGAAGCTTATTGATAGCTTATTAAAAAGTCTTGTGCTTATTTACTTAATGATTTGCTTATCGGACTAAATGGATGAGTTAAAATCCTTATATTTTACTTAACGGGCCACGACCCAATATGAGACAATGCACCAAGGCGTAAACCCATGGTGTAGGTTATTGAATAAACTTATGTATAGCTTATTTGATATTATCCTCACTTAAACCCTAAATGTTTACTTATCTTGGACGTTAAACGTTTCAGGTTATCTTATTAGGCTTATTAGACCTAAAAGCCCAATAAGGAATCCAAGAGACTTTTCAGACTAGTTTATGAAGGGATTTGATGGTATATATATTGTATTTGCAAAATGTGAATTGAAAGTGATTTGAAAGTGGTATTTAATAAAGTTTACGACTTTGGAAAAACGTGTAAACATGAACGGGTCATGCCGAATTTTTTATAAAATCTTAACACTTAGAAAATATGTGGAAAACATTCTTGTAAGAACATTTCGACCAATTTATAAGGGAATGGGTAAGAGGCTGAACAATATATATATATTTTACTCGATATTCACCATATGATTATATACTAAATTTACTATGTACTATTTAGTTCAAACATTACAACCACGTATTCGATTCCGATCACTAACGTCTATTATGGAAAACATTTAAACGGAAATTATTTAGTAAACCCATATACATTATTTGTACTTCTCAATCATTTCGATTCTAAATCAAACCCTATATTTTTAGGTCGTGTTCGTGTACCATCGTTCATTACCATGTAATTTTCTCATAGTTTCTCACTACTTCACTTCACCAACTCAAGGTGAGTTCATAGCCCCACTTTTACTCGTTTGAATAAATTCTTTATAACTTTTGGGGTGAGAAACATTGCTTGTTTTAAAAACCGAACACAAGCACTTTATGTGATATTACCTTATTTATGTGTTGCCTAAGTAGCGTTAGGCCACTATTTGTCCTAAATATCATGAACTATTAATTACCTTTAACCGACTGGCTGGTTAAGTGAGCGTGAGTGAATAAATAGATCTATTAGGACTAATAACCCCATCCGGTTCTGGTAATTCTTACTGGTCGGGTACAATGGATTGTACAGGCTAACGGATGTATATCATGTCAAAACTAGTTTGGGTGGTCTTTGGTCGGACACCTACCAGGGCAACTTTATATGGCAGTGCACATGCTACCTTCCACTATTAGCTTCAGTGTCATGAGCTTAGCACAACATAAATACCTTTTGTGTGAAGTTGTATCTGTTATAACTGTCACATACGTGTTTAGAAATGACCCAAGATGTGACTGTTACACGTACCGGAATGACCCAAGATGCGATCAACGAGCTGATTTAACGCGAGGCAGAAGCTCTAGAAGCGTATGATACTAATAGGAACCCTGGAACTGAAATGGGAGGAGGGAATGAGCAGCAAGACAACAATGTTAAGACAAACGTTAACAACGGAAACAATAACGAGAATGGGAATGGAAACCTCAATGTGAACGATGGGGTGTTGTACCCATTGCTCGAGAATGTACCTACCAAGACTTTGTGAAGTGTCAGCCACTGAACTTCAAAGGAACCGAAGGAGTCGTTGGCTTAACCCGTTGGTTTGAGAAAATGAGACGGTGTTCCATATTAGTAATTGCCCCCCAAGGTATCAAGTGAAGTACATAACATCCACCTTCTTGGACGGCGTATTGATTGGTGGAATTCCTATAAAAGGACAGTTGGAGTTGATGCTGCTTACACCATGAGATAAAAGGCACTCATGAAGCTAATGACTAAGGTTTATTACCCTAGGAACGAAATCTAGAAAATGGAGGCAGAATTGTGGAACTTGGTAGTGAAAGGTAATGACATGACTGCTTACAACTCAAGGTTTCAAAAGTTGACTTTATTGTGCACTAAAATTGTCCTGGAAGAGGAAGATCATATGGAGATGTATATTGGAGGTCTACCGGATAACATCCAAGGGAATTTAATTGCTGCTAAACCTACTAGACTCTAGGATTCAATCTGTATTGCTAACAACCTAATGGATCAGAAGTTGAAGGGATACGCCATTATGAATGCTGAAAACAAGAGAAAGTTTGGCAATAACTTAAGAAACAACCATGGTAAATAGCAACAACCTTTTAAGAGACCAATCGACAATGGTCATAGTGTGGCAAGAGCTTATATGGTCAGAAACAATGTTGAAAGGAAAGCATATGCTAGAAACTTACCTTACTGCAGCAAGTACATGATGCATCATGAAGGGCCGTGTACGGTGAAGTTTGGTAACTTCAAGAGGGTTGGTCACATGACTAGAGATTGTAAAGCTGCAGTTGCTCCCACAGCTCAAAGAGCCCCAGTTGGAAATCAGATGGGAAATACTTGCTTTAAGTGTGGAAGACCAGGACATTATAGAAGTAAGTATCCCAAGTTGAGAAACCAAAACCGCAGAATAAGATAGGGAATAAGACTGGGAATAATAAAGCTAAGGCGAGCGCTTATGCAATTAGAGGAGGAGGAGCTAGTCCTAATCCAAATGTCATCACGGGTACGTTCCTTCTCAATGATCGTTATGCTTTCATATTAATTGATTCTGGTGCCGATAGGAGTTTTGTGTCAACGACTTTTAGTACCCTGCTTGATGTCATCCCATCTACTATAGACACTAGTTACGCTATAAAATTAGCCTATGGAAGAATTTCAGAGACTAATTATAACACCCCATGTTTTAGGTCATAGTACGACGTTATGTAATTCATAATTTATTTTTAGGGTTTTACGTGTTTGCTTTTAAATCGTAATTGTTAAGCTAAATCG
>BQNB010035373.1:20794-43350 GCA_026074375.1 Tanacetum coccineum | reverse complement strand
TGTTCGTGTTCGTGGGGAATGTTCATTGTTCTTATCATCATTCAGAGGTAGCGAGCCATCCGGAGCTTATCATGCTTCGTGTTTGCATCATTGCTATTTAGCCAAAGTAATTTGATCTTGTCATAAATGAAAATCTGAATACTTAAATATAAAATGGATGGGCCCTCCGATGTGAGCTATGTGTTATTATTACAAGTTCATTCAGTTGCTCCCACTAGTTTCCCAATTATAATTTGACTCTCTCATTGGTACCTTGCTTGTTGCTTTTCCCTTTTTGCCCGAACCTTCTCTACCTACTTCTCTGCTCAAGTATAACCTCCACGCCCTTGGCATTGGGGTTAGTCATGTTTGGAGTTTGTTGTTTTGTCTGAGTGCTTGTTCTTCTTGTCTTTTTAACATGTGCAGCCATAGTTCCTTCTGCTTGAGGAATTTGTTCACCATCTGTCATTTGGCCTCGTTGGTTCGGATGTATGAGATATTATACCAACTTATTTCCTTCTGCCCAATTGGCCAAATCTGTCTTCACCGTACTAGGGATTTTTAACATGCCTCCATCGGTGTATTTGTTACAACCTTGATTTGATGCTTCTGAAAAGTTATTCTTAGAGACCGTGTTGTGTGAATTAAAGCTAAGATTGTTTTTTCTGTCGGGGTGTAGCATGTCTCCATGTCTTGCAATGGCCGACTGACATAAGAGATGGGTATTTGAACTCCCCCTCTTTCCATGAATAACATAGAGCTGATTGTCTCACTCTTTTGCTGTAAGCATAACATCGATACTTCTCCCTCCTTTGGCATTGTTAGTGTTTGCAATTTTTGAAACTTTCTTTTTATCTTCCGGAAGGCTTCTTCGGCTTCACTTGTCCAGCTTGGCCCTTCTGCCATAACTAAGTTTTGGTTGAACATTTTTTCGAATGGGAAGCATGAGTTTCCGTTGTTTTGTATAAACCTGCCGATGCTTGCTATTGTAGGTGATATGAGTCATATTTGATCTAGGCCTCTAGTGGTGTGGATTTCATCACCGCTGTACTTTTGCTGGGATCTGGCCTTATATCTCATCTTCTGATATGGTGTAGCCCCTAGAAAACTCTTCCTCTTTCATTTCGCATGTGCTTTCATTTGGGTCAATTTTCATATTCAAACCAATTCAATTTAATTCAATGTTTCTTCCATCTTCCATTAGAGGCGATGGTTCTTCCTTTGCTTTTTCACGACTATCTCTCTAGGTAGACTTCCCACTCTGCCCTTTTTGATCAGCTAGTACTTTGTTCATCATTCTTATGAAGTGTTGCTAGCAATATTTTTTTAGTGATGCGTATTTTATTTAAAAATTAATATTCCCAATTTTTTAGAATTCTATACAACTCGTTATCAACCTTTACAAACTCATTAAACAGCAGAGAACACGGTCATGAGTAGTGTAGAGAAGTTAAACCGAGTCTTACCAAGATCTCAGTGTCAATTAGTTTTTTAAATTTTGAAGTGTGTCATGTTTTTTAAAGTGGTTTGTGAGATGATTTAGAAAGTACAGTAAAAGTAAATAGCGAAAAGAAAAAGTAGTCGAAGATAACAGGAGAGAAGCGTGTCATCTATATCCTAGCCGAATGTAGAGAGTGCTACGTTATAACAAGTTTTTACTGTGCAATGAATACACCATGGTTTCAATTGGGTGTTTACTAAAGTGTGACATGACCTGAAAGATTAACTTAAGTCTGCCCTTTGACTTCTTGCGTCCCGAATCCCTCAAAGCACGAGGAGTATGGCAACTCAGGGTCATAGTGATTAATCCCAACTATCACCAAGAACTATCTAATAACCCTATTCATAATTATTAACCCTCTATCTGAGAAAGAGTTTCATGAGTGCATTTTAGTATATTAGGTGATAAAGGCGGTAACAAGGTTAGTTCCTACACTAGGGTTAGTATGATCATCCTTCCCTAGTACCCTCCTAATACCATGTTCAAGTGATAATCTAATAACAGGATTAACATGATCTAAACCACCAGCAATACTACCAAAACCTAGGGTTACATGATAGTCAAAAGGATATCCAACGAAACCATGATTTAACAGGAAACAAGTATTATAATGATAGTAAATTAATGACTAGGCCAGCACTTGAAGTGCTTAGCCGCTCATGGAAACAACAAAGCAAGAATTAATAAAGACAATCATGGATGGAAAACTTATAATTCTTACAGAAGTTGTTTATAAATGATTAAATACAAAAGTAAGTTTAAGTGTGATCTCCCTTAGACTTCTGGAGGAATTCTTCAAGCTATGGAGGCCTTGATCACCCCTTGGATCTTGTGGGTGGAATGGTTGATATCGAATTGTCTTAATGAGGCCACTATTTATAGATTTCGAATAGTTATACGGCGTAACCTTAGGGTTTACTCCTAAACATCTGGACGTGCACTTTCCATCGTGTAGGCTTAAAGGATGTTACGACATAATCAATTGTCCACGTTACGCCGTAATGCTGACTTAGAAAACTCATCCATCCATAATAATAATGTTACGGCGTAAACCCATGTGTGTAGTTACGCCGTAAACTGATGGGTGATGTGTCTTGCCTTGAAATATAAATTATGACGTAACACTATCGTAATGGTTTACGGCCTGAAAAGTCTCGTAAGAATTCGTGTTTTCTCATTTTTACGATCATTTTCTTATTTTTCTTATCACATACTTGCATTTTACCTGAAAATAACGAAATTCATTTTAAGATGTGCAGCCATAGTTCCTTCTGCTTGAGGAATTTGTTCACCATCTGTCATTAGGTCTCGTTGGTTCAAATATTTGATGTCATTAAATATCCCCCCACTTGATTTCTGATGCCCTTAAGTAGACCTGTTAGAATGGTTTATAAAAAGATTTCTCTAATTTAACTCAATAAAATGAATTTATAAAAGACTTATGCTAGAAACATCAAAGCCGAACACCTCACGAAAAGGGGATAGAAAATCACTCAACTCTCAACTAGTCTAAGTGTTTATTTTCGGGGTAATCGCTCATCTGTACAGTCATAGTATGTATTCCATTATAAGCTTGGAGAGTACACAAATCTGCACCAGTTAGAGTTAGGGTCTAAACAATTCTTAAAGACAACATGGGTGACATAACACAGGTTTATTGGGTGATTTAAGGGTTAGGATAGACATGAGATACACATTTAATTGGTGTTAAGATAAAAACACAAAAAAATAGTCATATATAATCTAAGGTATCCATAACTGGCTACTGTCCATCCATAGTCCAAGTCTTCAAGTGCGAAAACTTGATCATATCTTCATAGTGGGTTAGCTAATAATGAGATCTTGCGGAGCGTGCTAACCCATTCTTCATAACATCGGATGGCTTATAGTTGCACCATCCTCAAAATCACTAGGTGGCTTATAGTTGCACCACCTTTATACTTACTTGGTTTTATAACACGTAACCAACCTCAGGAGTTATCACATTAGGTAGCTTATAGTTGCATCACCTTTTTATTTTTTATTTTTATTATACTCTTGGACATAAATAACATATCCCCTCACTTGAGATAAACAGTATCGAAAGTGACAATACCGAGGGGTCTTCTATGATCAAAATAATATGTCATCAACGAAAGTGTCAATCTTTAAACCATTTTCCTGAACCATGGACTTAGGTATCCAGAAATTTTAACACAAAGATAAATATAGACTATAAGGTTGGCTAAGGCGAAATGGTGTAACGAAACATATAACAATGGGTGAAAACATAGATTGGCTAAATAAGGGTGATCTATGGGTATCTTGCACTATTGATGAGTGCAACAAAAGGGTTTTTCACATGGGAGGTCAACAAGTCAGTGTAACTAGTCGATAAACACACACATATAGACTTATTTAGGTGAATTCCTAAATGTTGCCTTCTCGAACCATTTATTCCTGCTAATCAATTAGGTCTCGAAATGATGTACATGCCAAGTTCTAAAGTCTACAATACTACCGGCACACTCAATATTTTGGTGGATTTTTGTATAATGAGATGAAAACGAAACATTAGGCTTAAACCTCACCAAGTAATAATAAAGGTTAATGTGCATTTGGCAAAGATTAATTCTAGTTTAGTAAGAAAAACATGTCAAAAATTTTAAAATTTGCACAATTTTTCAAAGAAAACTAGAAAATCGAAGGCAAGAATAAATCAAGTGATAATTCTACTCTCATCCCCCCACTTGATTTGTACAATGTCCCTATTGTACATTAAGGAAATGAAATAAACAGGAAGAGTAGAATTAGAACAAGAAACTCCCTTGAGCTTGTTTGTTATGATGAAGAGACAACATGCCCTAAGCCATGCTCCAAGTCTTCTTCCTCGAGCAATATGAAACATCACATGCGACTTTACCAACCACATGTATAGCATCCAACTAGTCCGGTTTGCGATGCTTCCTCGCAGCTTGTTTAGTATCCAAGCACCACCACTTGTGCATAACCTGTATGGCTACAAGAAAGACTCATACCAAAAGCATAAATCTAGATAAAAGCATAATAGCACAAAATGTATAAGATGATAATACAAGAAATACAATCCTAACTCACTTTCGTAGGAATCACGGTTACATTTAGCGAATACAACAAGCCTTTTAAACCACTTGGTGGCCTAAATGGACGAGTGAAGTCTCGTTAGGGTTTCAGCGAAACATACTCACAAAGTATCATTACAAATATATACGGTTTTTGTAAAATTAAGATTGAGGAAGGGATTACGGCGTAACCATGGCATGAGTTACACCATAATGATTTGGTTGCTAATCTTTGAGAATTTTATTAGATCAAGTTATGGCGTAACCTTAGAAAGCATTACGCCATAACAACATTGATTACGCTGTAACTATTAGAGTGACGCCGTAACCTGTTGTATATCAGCAAATAGGTTTTCACATAAAACAAGTTAGGAGACCTCGAATTACATCCCCTTGTAGAGAGAACCTCTAAAACCAAGTTAGAAACATACAAAACCAACTAAATGCATAATTTAAATTAAGCAAAACATTATTACAAGGATAAGCATGAGGTACCTCCCACGAAGCGTTTGTTTTTGTTTGAGTCTCTAGCTTGACTCCACCCTTATTTACTAGGTAATCGGGTGTCCATCCCCTCACTTGGGATCAAGTGTGGGTGGAAGTAGCAATAGACACCCTTAGGGTGTAAGTATGCTATAGGATAGGGAAATGATGAATAGAAATCATACCTTCCAGGAAATTTAATGTCCCTATCTACCTTACCTGGTTTAAATGTTTTGAACACTCCATATAAGGGATTCATTAGTTGAGTATGAATGAAAGGCCTAATATTAATGATAACTGAATGCACTTGTATTTTTGTAAAATTTGACTGAGGTTCCTTAGCGAGAAGTCTTTCAAGCTCTTCTAAATCCATAGTAGGATTAAAATCAGCCTCCTCGTAAACCATGGTTACATTCAAGATCTCTTCTTCGAATTCTTCCAAAAGTTCATTCAAAATTGATTTAGTAGCCGATGCTACAATAATATATTTAGGTGGTGTGGTGTGATTGAATTATGGATCAAAGTTGTACCATTTCGTCAATTAATTAGGGACCGTTAAAAAAATTTTGATTGTTTTCCACGTCCTCAGTAGTAATGACTTATAAAAAATACTCTCCATTCATTCTCCATCTTCTCTGACTCCTCCTCCAGTCAAACATCCCTAATCACCCCATACTAGAAAATTCATTAGTAGCGGAAAAAATAGGAAAGTTAAGATGATTACCGCTTTCATGGTTCATATCCCTTGATGTTACATCGTCACACCTATTTTGAAATTTATCTTGTCCACTTCGCTTCAGGTTTTCAGCTCCTATTCTAAATAAGTCATCCCAGATCTCATCAAAGTCGGAATCCTTCTTATCCTACAGGATGCTTTGGTGTGTGTTGGTGGTTTGAGCAAAAATATTTAGGGTGTTGAACATATGAGTGATTATTTAGTGTTTGTTCTAGACTGTGTTTTGATCGTACATTTTATATTCATCGTTGCTCACATTTGTAGTATACTAAATAATTTCTAGGTATGGTGACAGGTAGGGAACAAGGTGTGGAGAGGTAAGTTATGAGAACTCGGATAGTTGAAAGTTATTACTCTTATTCTTGGTGAAAAGAGTCAAATCGCCTCTTCATAAATTGTTGGGACTTTTTTTGAATAGACATTCTCCTTAATGCCTTTCTCGCTGCTTATATAATGTACTCGTTCATCGTCATGTTCTTAATATCTAGCTCCATTTTCTTATTTCCTGAAAATCAAACAAGAGATAATAGTAGATTATGCTATTACAAGGAAACAAATACTAAAATAAAATATATACAAAACTCAAATTTAAAACCTAATTAGCTCCCCGGCAGTGCCGCCAAAAACTTGATGCGTATTTTTTTTAAATTATTTACCAAGTTTTAAATTATAAAACTCGATTCACCTGATAAACGCACTAGCTGGCAGAGAATGTTAGGAATAAGAAAATCCTAAGAAAGTATCGGTCACTCCATAGATAACTGTCGTTAGCTCGTTAAGTATTATTTGAAAACTTACTATAGTTAGTTAGTGCTAAAGCCTTGGATGAACCCATGCAAGCCCAAGCCCAAGCCCACGATCCACATGTAAGTATTTATACACCTCTCTATGCCATGGAGAGGTGGTTGGTTGTTCATTATTTTACATACATAATACAAGTTTCCTTTCATGTTTCTTTCTCTCTCTAAAATGTTCATCAACACTTCTCTCTAAATACCCACCCCTCTTTTCTCTTCATGTATGGTTATTTGATTTATTTTTTCAATTGGTTTAAGAGTCATGGGAGTGATTGTATTAGTTTGCGTGTTTGTGTTTTTTTCGAATTTTTTTTCTTCAAATCGAATGTTTTCTTGTTCTTTCTTTAGGTTTCGAAGCTTCATTATACACTAAAAGATCATTTACTTAGGTAAAGTTGATATAGTATCTTTAGGATATAGGTGTATAAGCTTTGAATCAAGAAAAACATCATTTTTTACAACTTTTGTTTTTGAAAAAAAAACCTAAAGTGCAAATCTTGATTTTGAAATTTTTGGCTTAAAAACCATAAAGTTTATAATTTTTAAGATACCTATAGGTTTAGTGATACTAGTTGTATAAGAAAATTTGGAAAAAATCAATCAAAAAGGTTTTTTGTGTTTTAGCAGTTTGCGTGTTAACCGAATTCGCAGTTCTCCGAATTAGCAGTTTGTATGTTAACCGAATTAGCAGTTTTCACGTGTTAACCGAATTCACAGTTCTCCGAATTAGCAGTTTGTATGTTAACCGAATTAGCAATTTGTGTGTTAAACGAATTAACAGTTTTCACGTGTTAATCGAATTCGCGGTTTTCTAATTTTAAGAATTGAGATTTCTAGTATTAACCGAATTGGTAGTTTTAAGTTTCAACCGATTCAGAAGATTTCCACATAGTGTTACCGAAATGGCAGATTTCTAGTGTTAGCGAATGAGCAGATTTCAGTGTTAACGATTGAAAATTTTCTTGTAGCAATCGAATTCGCAATTTTTGTAGCAAACAATTGCATTTTCTGTAGCAACGAATTCGCAATACTTCTTTGGTAAACCTATTCGCAATATACTTTGACAACCGAATTCGCAACTAAAGTTTAAAACTCAAATTGTTAAAACAAAATTATACGGTTTATTTTTAACTTGTTAAATCCTGTGAAACATTCATTCTTTTCCCGGTTTTGTCAAGTATTGTAAACCTCCATGTAATTATTCACAACTTAAAACACACAAAAGAAACACCTTAAACACAATTACTTTCTATCACTGCTCGATCCAACAGTAATCTTTTATCATACAAATTTCTCAATGACGACTCTTGCTGGACAAAGCGATTCTTTCGGGTGCTGGGGTGGGTGGGGAAAAAAACCAATTTCGACCACTATGTTGGAAAAAATAAGTAGATTCTTGGAAAAGCAAATGGAGTTATACATGTGAATAGAAACATGGATGAATGATTCTTGAATCCGTTTGAAAAATTGGTCTCATTGGCCTACAATTGAGGAGAATGGAGTTTACTAGACCAAGAAAAATACTTTGAGTTATCTGTACGGATGCAATTAAAGTGACTGTGATGTCAAGACGACACCCCCAATACACTCTCAAGGAAATTACTCCAGAGGTCTATGCACCGTTAGCAATCATCGATGACCAAGGAATTTGAATCTATTCAACTTTTCTCATGCCAGAATTACTTGATGAAACAGGAAGACGTCGCTAAACTATATGATCTGAATTTGATAAGTTTGCTTATAACGAAGGGAGAAAACCTTAGTGATTTTCTACCTGATATTTTCACTGCGTACTCAATGACATGAAATCTCACAACGTGAACACTGGAACAATTTCAAGTAACACACCAAGTTTATTTGAATACCTTCCTTCCGAATGGAGTAACTTTGTTGATCGATGTCAACGCGTTAGGAATTGTACACAACTTTAATATTGATCAGTTCATGCTTACATTCGACAACCACGAATTCATGCAAATGAAAGTTAGTTTAATGCATGAATGCAACTCAGATGCTTGCCTTTGTTGCAACTTAGAGAGCACAGTCTCTTATCAAATCATCAGAATCATACCAAACTCTCAATTTCAAACCACAAGTTTCACTATATAGTCTATACAGTATGGAACACCTTTCAGTTTCAACAATACTCAATCCAATTAATCATCAACACCCTCTTTCAATCACTAATCATCCAATAATTATCAATCATCAGTTACCATAACGTTTCTTAACCACCATCATCCATCCCATCAAATAGAAATGCTTCCATGTTTAACAACAACCACCAACAACGAATTTCCAACTAGACTCAGGTCTAAACTGTTTAGTGTTCAACAAGGTGGATCCCATTGATGCATAATCATATGATGTTATTCCTATCTAAGCTGTCGTTCACATCTCGTTATCCTATACAATAAACAGGAGGAATTGTCAAACCTTAGCAACAAGTTACTATTAATGATGAAAGATGGCTGCACTTTACAACCAGTTCAGGGGAGGACAAATTTCTTTGCTACGGGTACGCAATGGACTACATAGGGCAAGTGGAAGTAATTATGGGAATACAAAGAATGTGATTTGTTACCAATACAAGGGAAGGACACATGTCAAACAGTGCACTAACCTAAAAGAAACGGGATGCTTCATGGTTTAAAGGATAAAAGTGTGCTAGTAAAGCATATGCAAATGGTACAATAATTATACATGAGGAGGACTAGCATTTTTGGCAGATTAGGAGTTTGTAGGAGGTTAAGCCACACAGACTGTCATTTTCTCAATGCTACTTTTCAAGCAGCTGATTAGGATGCTATGAAATTGATTGTATGAACTTCAACACTGCCAAAGTTGCTCTCATGGCGAAATTTATATATTATGGTTCAGATGCTCGCTAGGTAACATAATCCTGTAAGTGGACAATAATATGGTTAATAAGGTGTGCATGTGATTCCATTTCTGAAGTCTGAATGTTGTAAACCATTCAGAGACTGAATGTTAGAATATCATTCCTAGTTCTTTGTATGTGACAGGCAATCAAAACATGCAGCTGTTCAAATTCTAAATCTCGTACACAACATGATGATTGATATTTTCTGTAATTGAACAACTGAAAACTAAGTAACTAATTGCACAAGATTAATCTGGACAATAATGTGTCAATGTACTTTAACTGTTGAGCTGAAAGAATAAAGACAAGTAAAGTTTTGAAAAAAGGACAAAATATTGATTGTTTCTACTATTAAGACCCCAACGTTTAGATATGTGAACAGTCTGTCGAGATTTGTCGTCTTAAACAATTCTCCTTTCTGAAACATTTAAAGAAAATGAATCTTTAATGAAATTAGTTACTCTCTCAACCCTTATTTAAGAATGAAGAATCGGGAAATATTGATAGAGAAGATTACTTAGAAAAGAGATCAAAAGCTAGATATTATTGTTTATAAAGAGATCAATCAGCATCAACTGTTCTATATGTTAACAAAACCAACAGTTTTTCCTATGATCATCCCACTAAAACAAGTTTAGTAGGTTTTCAAAATCCTTTCTATCTGGATGAACAGTCAACAGTTGGATGTGGGTGGAAACCAAAGTTTTGAGGGTAAAATGTCTTAAGAAACTAGTGTATTGTGATTCCTGACTCCGAAGAGACCCTTATGCTTGCTGAAGAGAGTCGTTCAAAAATGTTGTTAAAACAACATGATCCAATGGTTTTAGAAAAAGAAAGTTAATACTACACCAGTTGATTATGCTGTTCTTAACAAACATTCTCAAGATTTTGAAAAACAATTTGTTCCATAAACTAAATTATCTGCTGAACAAGCCTTTTGGTCTTAGAATTCTATGAATTCTTCAAATCTTAAATCCTTCTTGTAGACCCACCAAAGTTGAGGTTCTGAAAGAAGTTCCTAAAGTCAGCATGGTAAATACGAGTTTGAAGAAACTTAAACACCATCTTGCTGGTTTTGACATGGTTGTCAAAGAAAGAACTACGACCATATCTATCACTAAGGGCTCGAAGGGGTTTGAACATACAAAAGCTTGTTTTAGGGATGAAATAATTCCATTTGTAAAAGCGCTGAAGGACATATTCAATACATTCGATGAAATATTTTATTGATGAATTTTCTAAAGTCAAATGTCCTTTCTCAAAATAGAACAGGTGTGGAACAACATGTTTAGAGTAAAAACATTTGAAGTTAAAAACGTAATCAGTTTTAATGAAAATGGAAACAAGTCATCAACAAAAGTTGATGGAAACATAATTTGAATTCTATGTGGATAATGCTTATGTAAATGTGTTTGAATGTGAACAGTGTCTTAACTGAGACTGGGATTTCTCATCAAAAAAGGATTCATAAAAAAAGAGACTTACGATAACTGTTTTGGAGTTTTACCTCTTGAAAAACATTGTATCTTTTAGAAGTTGATACTCAACTTAATAGGACAATTTTCAAGAGAAAATCTATTTCAAATCCAAAGTGCTCCAAGTTTTGATCAATATTTTGAATTAAATGAATTGAAGCTTAGTCCCAAGAGAAGACCGGTATAAAGAAGTTAAAGAGGAATTAAATCTTTAAATGGAAATATAAATAAGGATAGGTCAGAAGGATATGAGAGATTAAAAACGTGAAATATTGAATTCGGATCTGGGTGTAAAAGTTATTGATGAGAATGAACATTTGAAAGGCCTATAAGCAACTTTATGATAGATCAAACCAACATGTATCCAATGAAAAGAACATGTGATGCTTTAGTAGTCAATAATCAAAGTTGTTAAGAAATTTTATTTAAATGTAAAGTCTTAGAAAAAGATTTGGTATTTACAACTCTCAAGACATCAATTGGAAACTTAAAGGAAAGGATTTAGCTGATAATGTTGTTACCAAACACCGTATTACTCCAGAAATGCTTAAAATTGATGTGGAACCTGTAGCCCCTAGATTGTTGAACAATATGACAGCTCACTCTGAAAACCTTAGGCACACTCAAGAACAAGTGTGATTCTTAGGGGGAAATTAGTGGACAAGGGAAAATCACAAAATACCTCTAAATAATTCCTTGATCTGCTTGTAAGATTTACAAACGAATTCAGGAGCTGCTTATATAATTAGACAAACCTGCCTAGCATCAACATTCAGTGATAAATTGTGGTGTGACAAAGAACAGGACAAAAGGATTAGATTCCACTAAGGCCGTCACATCCTCTGGAAACACAAACACAAAACATCTTCTTCATCATACCTAGTTCCTAACAAACTATGTTGTCATTCTACAGGAGTTAAAACGTCTACTAGTGCTAGCGGCTCACAGCCTTCAGGAATACAAGAAGAAAAGATTCAGCAAACACCAAGTAGTACTCCAGAAGAATAAAGTAGAAGCCATCTAGGAAGTTATATCTATTTGAAAAATAGAATTGTTTTGTTGAACCTAAAGGAACTGCTAAGTGCAGCATTCCAAGCTAATTAAAATTCTGAACTTCTATGTGTAGTGTAATGGTGCATGCTTTCTGATTAATCATGATTTGTGTGTTCTTGATTATTCAATGATGTGAATGCTGTACTAATTAAATACTGTTAAGAACGTTCAAGAGAAAAGTTATGGAAACAACAGGAAAAGTGTTCACAAATATTGGATACACTTAGAGACCTACTGGTCGGACCTTCACTATAGTAGGAAATGCGTGCCCTTTAACTAGGATAAACATAGCTGTGACGTGACCCTTAGGAAACCCATTGTCTCAAGAGATAACACTAATCTTTAGTAACATTTGTTTACCTTCCACCTAGGAAATTTTTAAAACTAATGTCCTCCCGTTAGCAACTAAGATAATAAATCTATATCTGATCCTCTCACTCTCATTCACGCGCACCCAGTAAATCTTGGGGATCATAGTTTTCTGATGTTCCATCTTACTCATCTTCCGCATGAACTCGCAGGTCGTCTAAATTGTCTCTGGTTTTGGACCCCGGCTACTCCAAGCCATAGACAGGAGTATCGTCTTTCAAAGCTCACAATTTTCGTTAATAATTTTTGGGTACGTCAATTACAGAAATGATACACTGCAAAGATATTAGGATATGTAATATCCAGATTGGGAATGTGACGATCTCACGGGTTTCTACGTGGAAGGATGGCATAACTTATTATCTTCGTTGGGCACATTCTGTGATTCGACCTTGAAGATACTTTTCGTCAACACACTGCTTTATTGTAATCTAGAAGGAGTTGATCTTTGACTGGATCTCGTGAGGCAACATTTCTATATACACTGTCTCTTGGAGATATGATGGCGTCCTCCCAAATATGTCTCTTGTCAAAGGCCTCAAAGATTAAGTCATGGCTATGGCACCGACGTCTGTCTCATCTGAACTTTGGTGCAATCAACCATTTAGCTAGACACGGTCTTGTTTGAGGTCTTCTAAGATAAAGTTTGAAAAAGACTCATATGTGTTTGGTGTGCACTATGGAAAAAAGCAAGAAGAAACCCCAACTAAATTTTAATCTGATGACACCAACAAGAAAACTCTTTCTTTTACCATGGATCTTTGTGACATTGCGTGTCGCAAGTGTTAATGGAAAGAAAGTACATCCTCATATTGTCGCATGATTACTCTCGAATTTACATGGTTAAAGTGCTTAAGGTTAAAAGATGAAGCTCTAGATTTCATAATCAAGTTTTTCAAAATGATCCAACTGCGGCTTAAAGTACCTGTCTGACGAATCAGAACAGATAATCGAACCGAATTTGTTAATCAGACTTTACGTGAATATTATAAGAGGTGGCATCTCTCTGATATCTGTTGCTCGCTCTCCACAGCAAAATAGTGTCGTTGAAAGACGTAATCGTACGCTAATTGAAGCTTCCGCACAATGTTGATTTATGCAAAAGCTTCGTTATTCTTATGGGCAGAAGCAGTTGCTACCGCATGTTATACCCAAATCGTTTCCATCATAACGTCTTCGTATGGAAAAACACATATGGCTTTTACATGACAACTTCTCGGGACTTATATTTTTTAGTACTTGGTGCTGTTTGTTATCCAACAAATGATAGCGAGAACTTGGGTAAGTTATAACCGAAGATATTGGTATTTTCATTGGCTATGCACCTATAAAGAAAGCATTTCGAATTTACAACTGACGTACCAGACGATCATTTAAACAATTATGCTAGATTTTGATGAGCTGACAGAGCTGTTTGAAATAGTAGTTCAAGACCGCAACTTCATGAAATGACTCTGCAATATCAATTCAGGCTCTTACCAACCTCCTTTTTCAACACATTTGTACCAGCTTCAAGAACTAATTGGGATATTTTTGTTTCAACCACTGTTTGATGAATTGCTCAACCCTCCATTAGTGTTGATCGCCAGCCCCTAAAGTCATGCTCTTATTGTGAAGTAGTTGCTCCAGAAACCGCTGCAACAACGGTTCACCTTCCTAACAACTGTTAACACAGAAGCACCATACACCTAGTAACTCACAAACAACACCGAAACTTAATTCATATCTTCCTAACATTGTTGAAGCGACAATCATGACTTAGATGTTGCACACATGAATAACGACAGTAGAGTAGAGAGAGGCATTTTAAATTCCAGAATATAATTTTAAAGCACTTTTCTTCGGATTTATTCTATATTATGCAAATTGCTGCCTCCTTAGTCAGAACATGTTACTAAATGGACCAAGGATCATCCTTTAGACAACATCATCGGTGAACTCGCTGCTCACATGAATATGATCGTCTACCAAATGGATGTTAAGACAACATTCTTGAATGGCATTCTGCGCGGAGAAGTTTATGTCAGCCAACTGGACGAGTTTGTGGATCAAGACAATCCAAATCAAGTGTACAGGCTTATGAAGCTTTAAAAACGGTTAGAAACACAGTCTCGCGGCGTGGATGATCTTTTGTCGAAGTTTCTACTCTCCATGAATTCTTAAAGGAAACGTGGATCCACATTGTTCATAAGAAAGTAAGGCAAAAAGATCATTCTCCTAATACAATCAATGTGTGATTTATCTTGCGTCTACTATACCTGAACTATGTGACTAATTTTTAAAAATAATGTGTTTAAAGTTTAAGATGTCGATGATGGGCAAAATATTATTTTTTCTAGGGTACACGATTTCCACACCGTCTAGAGGCATCTTTAAAACCAGTCTAAATATGCTCTAGAATCTTTAAAAAAATGTGGTATGGAATCTAGTGACCCCGTGGATACTCCCATAGTGAAGAAATTTAAACTGGATGAAGATTCACAAGGGAAAGCCGTTGACCCTATACACTATCATGGAATGGTTGGCACCCTTATGTATCTCACAGCCAGTAGACCAGACCTTACATTTGTTGTATGTATGGTGTGCCGGTTACAGGAAAAGCCTACCGAAAAGTACTTACATGCTGTAAAAAGAATCTTTAAATACCTAAGAGGAACCGTTAATAGGGGACTCTGGTATCCAAAGGATTCTTCTATTGCTCTAACAGCTTATGCAGACGCTGATCATGCGGGTTGCCAAGATACTAGACGAAGTACATATGGATGTATGCAATTATTGGGAGACAGACTTGTTAGCTGGTCATCAAAAAGGTAGAAAAGTGTTGCGATATCCAGTACGGAAGCTGAATATATAGCCTTGTCAGGCTGTTATGCTCAAGTCCTTTGGATGAGATCGTAGCTTACCGACTATGGCCTTAGATTCAATAAAATTCCAATGTTTATATATGATAACAAAAACGCTATTGCCTTATGCTGCAACAATGTTTAACATTCTCGATCAAAACATATTGACATCAGATTCCACTTCATAAAAGAGCAAGTTGAGAATTGAGTAGTAGAGCTTTACTTTGTCAATACGGAATATCAGCTGGTGGACATCTTCACTAAATACCTTGGCAGAGAAAGAATTGAATTTCTCATCAACAAGCTGGGAATGCAAAGTTTTACGCCTAAAACCCTGAAACAATTTGCAGATGAAGCAAAAGAATAGTGGTGGAACCTATTCAAATTTCCTATATATAATATGTATATATATTAAAAACCAGAAAAAACAAAAAGATTTTTATTTTTATTTTTAGAAAACCTTTATAAAACAAAATACAAAAATATAAAATACTTAAAACCAAACAAAAATTAAAAATCAATTTTTTTTTAAAAGAGGTAATAATGGCATGTCTTCTAAAAATCAATAACATTTACGGTCATAGAAATGTCATTTAATAATAATACGAGGCTGTAAATGAAGTTCGAGCAGAAGTTTCAAAAGTTTTCAAAATTTGCCAAAATGGCTTGCTATTATTTCAGATAGCAACCCGGTCATCATCTTAAAGGCAAGTATTTCAAAAAGAAAACTTGACCTCTCAACGAGAATTTATTCTCGGGCATGGTCTACTTTATGACCATGCAAACGCTTATGTTTACTTTGCAACACAACATGTGCTTCCTATATACAAATTAATGTGCGTGTCAGTGCATTTCTTTGTCAAAATAAGAGCAATCTTATTGTTATTGGTAAAAAGTTATCTTCACAATGAATCAATGTTTTTAGTAATCACAAAAAGATTTTCAAAGACAATTCGACCACTCAAACAATGACAACAACTCTTTAAATAGAAAATAGGTCATCATTTGAGGGGTAGAATGTGTCATCCAATAATCTTTTAAAACGGTCTTTCAAAATAAGTCACAAAATAAACGGATAAAGTTTTTGATAATGACGGATCACATTTTTAAGGGGAGTTAATTTATATTAACTATAAGAGCTTTAGATGTCATTTATTTCAATCTTTAGGGACTTATTTGCTATTTAAGACTCAGTTGCTTCTTACAGAATAGATTTAAGCTTATCAATTCTTTGAACACGATCTCAAGTGTATGTGCGTACTAGGTTTTGCTGATTCTGAGGTATCAAAACCAGAAAGGGAGAAGGAATAGATATACAAGATAGATAATGAGTGCACGTGATAGAATTCATACCCTATTCTCATTTTAGTCATTCCGGGAAGACAAATGTCATTACCGTAGAGAAAATCAGTGTTTTAATTTGTTACTTTCGGGTGCATTATTTCATCCACATGGGGGTGGAGATATCTTGTGATTTCAAGTATGCATCATTTAAGATACTAGGGGGAAGTGTTGTCAGAAGATTTATTCTAGCGTGAGAGAAGAGCTCTTTCTGATTCAATTAATAGTTATACCCTAATCATTAATCCTAAGCTTTATATTTAAATGGAGTAGAATTAGTTGACAAAAGATGTTCACATAGGTTTGATAAGTATGACGATTCCTTAAGTTAGTCAGTATTCTGTAGAAAGAAATGAGTACATTTAGGACTTAGTTGACTTAGGTGTTATCATTTTGACTACTTAGAGGGAATAATTGTGACATCCGGGACTTAGTTGACTTTGGTTTTCATTTATATCATCTCTAGTCATGTAAGAGAGAAATACGAACATCAAGGACTAATGACTTGGTATTACTTTCGAATTAATTAAGTACTTCAGATGTTTGGGCTTTTTACATCAAGACTTCTTAATGCGGCCTGCAAGAAATCTTTGAATCTACTCAAGAAAAGATTGCTGATTCAGGGGGAAGCTAAGACAACTTCCAAAAGGAGATTATCGAGGCGGACTACAGATTGCTGTCGTGGATAGAATGACTTTTTCATTTTCGGTTTGAACATATTCAGGTCCTGTCTCATACATAGTCTTGTGAATATATATATATGTAGTGTAGACTTGAAAATAGTGAATATAAGTAGTGCTTGAGTACTAATTTTTTAAGAATTTCTTAGTAAATTCAAAATCTTTCAAAATTATCATACTCAGCACTATCTTATATACCCTCAAATATCAAGGGGGAGCATTAAAATGTTCCTTATATGGCTTGTGAATAATTGGAACATTTCTCTCCCCGTAAGCATAAATTTTAATCTTTTGATATCCAAAATATCAATAGACTTGACATTTTTGATAAGGGGAGAAAATATGATTAAAATATATGGCTAATAATGTGATTTTTTAAGATCTCAAGTGTTCGCTAACCCATATATGTGCTAAACTCTTTCGATTAATCGATGCACATATGAAGGGGGATCAAATGGTTACGTGATTGGCAAAAATGTGGAAGTACCAAAGACCGACCATTTAAATTACTGTATTGGAGTTATAAGGTGGTTAAGTTTAGGTATCCATTCCTATGATCCAGCCAGAACCAGAGGGATCTACCCAGGGATATTCCACTAGATAGTGTAGTAGTCCTTAGGTATGAAAAAAAGAGTAAAAGTGAGAATAAGGAAAAAGTGCCGACTGAGATGGAGTTAGTACTGGAACAAACCCAATAAGGTACTAGTTATGAAGTCTCGGTAAGCGCTGAAGGGGTTGAAGAATTAAAAAGAAAAGTTAAGATAAATGGTGAAAAGAAAGAAGCCCTCCTTACACTTAGGCAGAAACCGGGTCAATACATCTGCTGTCAAGAATCACAAAGATGATTGCTGACATTGAAGACACAAAAGATTTTTGTTTCATTTCTCATGGATATTACATGCATTTCTATCAACTTTCTCACTCCGAGTTAGTTGGTATTGAAAAGGTGACAGTCTTCTCCACCCTTCGATCACTAAAACCAAAGTGCACATTGAGTCTAGAGCCAAGAGATCATCCATAAATCTCATTAGGACACTTGTTAAAGATTATGCTTGTTATTTCACACAATGTGAATAACGAGAAATATATAAAGAGTCCTACGCATTATCCTTGTGATTTTGCCAGAACATCTGAGTGATACTTAAGTATTCACAGTGAAGATGGAAATCCTGCTTGAGCCAACATCTAACAAGCTCATAGTAGGTGACTTGTGCGATTCTTATGAATTAAACTTGTGACAACTAGAAAGCAACAATGGTGCGATTCTATATGAATCAAACTTGTTCCAGGTTATGGATCGACGATTAATGAATTTTGAATTGCTTAAAACTCTCAATGTGTCACAAAACCACTTTAGCAAGTGACAAGTTGATTGATTTTGAAATCAATTTTTCTATTTAATCGATGAGATAGTAACTCACTGGTTCACTCTTATCGTGTTGTCTGCTTTGAGACGTTCCGGTAATGAGAACATGCTGAGTTTGATGAATCTAATACATATGTGTCAGAAAGATTCGATACTTCAGCTGGAAATCCTGTCAAGGAGATTCTTCTTAAATTGAATCTACCTGATCATAGGTCGATACTCACGGATTCAAAGGTTACTCCAACCAAACACAGGCGAATGACAAAGCCATATTCGTCCCCCTGCTTTATTGCTAATTGTTTTAATGCAGGATACTTAAAGATGGTCATGGAGGTACCTGGTTCCAGCTGACTCACAGATTCATAGCCACATGCTCATACCCGACCGACAAACATAAAGACATCATGAAAGCTCAAGTACATGTTTTAAGACTTCCGCTACTCTGATACCGTACGTCTTTCTTGAAGTGACGAAGTATTAAAGTCAAAGAATTTCAAAGAAGTTTCCGTCACTCTGATACCGAACGTCTTTCTCGAAGTGACGAAGTGTAGATGCATCATTAAAGCTTTCAAGCTATCCAAATAAAGAAATGTATGAGTATGTCAGACCTAAATTTCACGAGTTCACAAGATGGCAAAGTTTACAAGATGGCGAAAAGAGATTATGCTTGGTTGATGATCTCAAGGTGCTCAAGATCACATATTCACATACAAGTCAAGATAAAGGAACAAGCTCAAGCCTAAAGTCAATGATCACTACGCAAAGAAGCAAGACAAAAGATCAACTATTACACAAAAAGGACTCAAGATCAAGACAAGAAGCTTCAACGATTAATGATCAAGGTCAAAAGAAGAATCTCTATGATCACCCCTTAAGGGTAGATTGTCAAGGACACAAAAAGTAATGATCATTATGATATCACAATGATCGTGTCCTTTATGGGGAGATTGTTTAGTGGAATGATGACCATTATCGATCTCTCGAACTTTGAATTAGTTAGACAATATTATGTAATAATTTGTAAGCTAACCGGACCGGCTTATAGAAAGTCCAAGGAAAGCCCGGTCCGGCCCATATCTTGTAACTATATAAACTACTCCACACAAATTCGCGGGGTTGGTTGAACGCAATTTACACTCATTTCATATAAGTTTAATTTGTGCATTCTCCCATCTAACACTCTCTCTAGCTTTCCTCTTTCTAAAGGATCAACAGTGTGTTGAGAAATAGCATCTCCTACACATATCAAGTGCTATGACAACTCAAAAACCAACTATATAACAAAGCCCGGATTCGTTGTTGTGTTAAAAAAAGAGTCGAATATGTGAAAGAAAATAAAGGCATGATAAACTGTGAAAAAGAAAAAAATAGGATGGGACAAATAAGAGGGAGTGTTGTAAATGATATAGAAAGGAGGAACGTAACGACTCTTAATAGTGTTTAGTGGGATAAGGAGTGAAAAATATCTAATAGTTCCCTTTAGGTTATATAATTAGTTTTTTTCTTTTTATCTTAATTGGGAGCCACTTGCTTAATTCTAATTGGTTCATCAATGGTTCTTATTTTTACAACTTTAAGTTTTCTCTTATATATATATATATATATATATATATATATATATATATATATATATATGTGTGTGTGTGTGTGTGTGTGTGTGTGTGTGTAGGTTCCTATATTTTCACACAAACATGAACTAGAGAGAGAAAGCTAGAGAGAGAGATGGAAGGGAGAAACATAAGAAAAACACACTAAATGTGTGTGTAAAAATGATTCAACCAACACCCTCTCCATGTGTGGAGAATGTTTAAATAAGTCTTACACGCCCCATAAAATGGGCTATGGTGTGGGCTTACAGTGGGTAAAGACCTGGCCCAATACCATAAGTCATACGATTACTGTTCCAACTACGAGCTTTGCTAAATATGAAATACATAGGGTGACCGAGTCTTTTTCTTAATCCTAACAATCTCCCCCTAAGGGAGGTCACCCCAGAAATTACAATTTGAATCTTAGCATTCTATGAGTTGATCTTTGACTCTAGCTCGTAGTCTTTGATTCTTTAAGTACTATCTTTGTACGACAAGTAGTGATCTTTGAGCATAGTTCATTTGACTTGTGTGATCTTTGAGCTTTCTTTGAGATCATCAGCCACAGTAAATCTCTTAATCATCCTTGTTGTGAAGTATTGCCTCCATGTGATGTTGTGACCTTCAGACCGGCATGCTCACACCTTTCTGGATCATGATAGCAAGCATCAGAGTTGCGGAAGCTGTGTTGTAGGTCTTTCAGTTATCATGATGGCTTAGATTAGGAATATGAAGTGTGAGCATGGGGTTGTGAGTTGACATATCTCTTGCCAGCAGCTGCAACCGTCGGGATTCCTGCAAATGTATGTTAGTAATAAATGAACGAAAGTGTCTTTGTTCACTTTCATTGAATAAGGTTTCAAGAACCATGGTTCCCCGTTGATCAGTATAAATACTGCCTATGATTAGGTAGAATTCTAAAGAATCTCCTTGACAGGGTTTCGCAGCTGTGCTAGCCGTTCTCAAACTGGAGCGTCTCAAAGTAGACAAAACAAGGAGTGAGTGAACCAGTGAATTAAAAACCTACTGATTAATGAAAAATTGATTTGAAAGTCAATCATGTGTCACTCAGAAAGGAGTTTTTGTGACATATCGACGGTTTTATATCATAAAGTCAAATTTCATCAGAAACACATTCGGTTTGAAAGATAGACACGGTTAATGTGCTCGAAAATCAGTTGTTGAGCATATCAAAAGGTTTTCCAAAAACTACTCATCAATTCACTTCCTGGAACAAGTTTGATTCATAAAGAATCGCACCATCGTTGCTTTCCATTTGTCACAAGTTTGATCCATAATGGATCTCACATGTCACCTACCAAGAGCTTGTTTGATATTGGCTCTAGAAGGATTTCCATCTTCATTGTGAGTACTTACGTATCACTCGGATGTTCTGGCAATACCAAGAGGATTATGCGTAGGACTCTTTAGATATTACTTGTTATTCATAGTGTGTGAATAAAAAATGTAAGTTGAATTAGTGTCCTAGCGAGATATGTAGATGATCTCATGGCTCTAGACTCAATAGTGCATTTTTGGTTTTAAGTAGTCGAAGGATGGAGCAGACTGCCACCTTTTCAATATCGTCTAACTCGGAGTGAGAGAGACGATAGAAATGTATTAATCTCCGTGAGAAATGAAACAAGAATCCTTTGAGGGATCTTGAGTGGCTAGGGAGGGTTGTGCAGCGTATCACTGGGTCCATGATACTTGTCTTCAATGTCAGCAATCAACCATGTGATTCTGACAGCATATGTATTGACCCGGTTTCTGCCTAATGTTTAAGGAGGGCTGCTTTCTTTACACCCTTTATCTTAACATTTCTTTTTCATTCTTCAACCCCTTCAGTGCATACCGAGACTTCATTACTAGTACCTTGTTGGGTATGTTCCAGTACTAGCTCCATCTCAGTCCGCACTATTCCCTTATTCTCACATTACTCCTTTTGTAATCATACCTAAGGACTTCTACACTAACTAGTGGATTGTCCCTGGGTAGATCCCTCCGGCTCTGGCGGGCATCATGGAAACATGTACCTAACCATACCATCCTTATAACTCCGATAAAGTAAATACATGGTCGGTCTTTTGGTACTGTTCTCTTCGCTATAAAACCATTTGAAAATCACCAAGGTACGGAGCGATGTAAACATCAAAGCATTAGGTACCTCGATTGTTTGATTCAATGAAATCTGCTCCCCCTCAATATGTGCGTCCGATATTGAAAATAGTTTGGCACGTGGAGGGAGGAGTACTTGCTTGAGTCTTAATATATCACATTTTTATCAGATTTAGTATTTTAAATCACATTCTCTCCCCCTAATCAAAAATTCAAACCCATTGAGATTTGATCTCATATGATTTTAATATGTAAGAAAATT
>BQNB010035373.1:8294-15794 GCA_026074375.1 Tanacetum coccineum | reverse complement strand
TTTAAGAATAAGCATAGTGGTTGACCGTTTAAGGGAGCATTAATTGAATCAGAAACACTTCAAGGCTTTTAAAACATTGTGATTATATCCAATCATTCCTAAGCCTTTTTATAAACTATGAGGTGTTGTCAATATTGGTCGTTTGTAGTTTAAAGCCAGAATTCACTAAGTCTCAAATTGCAAATAAGTCCACAAAGTTTTAAACAAATGACATTCTAAAGCCCATGAAGTTAATACAAATTAACTCCCCTAAAATAATATGATTAGTCATAAACAAAAACATATCCGTGTATACCTTGACTTATTTTGAAAGACTGTTTTAAAAGATTATTTGATGATACGTTCTCCCCTTTAAATAATGACCCGTTTTCTATTTAAAGAGCTATAGTCATAGTTTAAGTGGTTGAATTAGCTTTTAAATCTTTTTTTTGTAAAATTCCTTAAAACACTGATCCATTGTAAAGACAACTTTTTACCACCATGGCTAACACAAATAATTTTTGAAGAATCATAGAAGAAAAATTATTTGGTTAAAAAGAAGACTTCTCTTCTTTATTAAGAAATAATGCACTGAAACGTACATTTATTGTAAACAATCCAGGGTTAACCCATGATGCATGGATATGAAGTAATCTATGTCTGGGAAAAATAAATTACCCGTTGTCAGGAACAACTGTCTTTTTGACGACATGCTTTCCTCAGGTTGAAAAGCGGGTTGTAGTCTGAGATAACTGCAAGCCATGAGAACATGTTTTGAAAAGTTTGAACTTCTGGTCGAACTATATTTAAAGACCCGTATCATTATTGAATGACATTTCTAGGTCCGTAAATATTATCGATTTTCAAAAGACATGTCTTGAACAATATTTTTGAATTTTCTATTTTTTTATTTTTATGGTTTTTGTAGGTTTTATATTTTTGTTTTTAAATATTTACAAATGTATATAGGATACATGAAGAATTACCACCATTATTCTTCCTTTAAGATAGTAGATCTCAACCCGACCGTTTCCCACCAAATGGAATTGGATTGTCATTTGCGTCAAAGTAGCACCAAATGACATGTTCACGTAGTTGACGATATCTGCCAGCTGATATTTTGTGCCGACAAAGTAAAGTTCAACCACTCCATTTTCTTTTTGCTCCTTGATTTACCTTGTTTTTAGAATACCTCCTAGTTCATTTAATTTCACCTTATAAATCCACTTCAAGGTAAAATCATCACTTGATCTGGACGAGATACTATCTCCCAAATCTCCAAATGTTCAAACGCATGGAGCTCTTCATGGCATCAATCCAATAGGGTTCGGTTAATGCATCTTTATAACTTTTGTGTTCAATTGAAGAGAGGAGAGCATCATAGTAGCAAAACAGGGCATCGGTTTGTAGTTGGAGTCTTGTGGATATCGGTCTGGAAGGATCACCAATGATCTTGTCAAGCGGATGATCCTTGGTCCATTTTTTGATGTGCTCTTGTGGTTAATTTACTGAATGCACGTTGGTTAGGATACATTCGGGACGAGGATCTTCAGAAACTAGGGTTCCTGGATTGGAGACCAAATTACCAGATCATAATCATGTGTGCATAACTTCAATACCATGATCTTCTTCTTCAATCACTAGTAGGTATTACATGTGATTATGCTTATTTAATGGGTTTGTGATGGTTCTTGTAGAAGGTGTTATTGATCATTCTCGTTGTGAAAGGTGTACCGTTGAAAACAATTGGTTCTTGAAAAATTAGCTAAAACAAGTACAGTTGAGCAAAACTTGGTGAAGGATTAATATTACTTCATCAATACATTGGTCAAATGATCGTATCCCAGTCATTCTTTATTGTGGAACATTAGGTGTGGAGAAAGAGGTTGGGGTATCCGAGTCCTGATACTGATTTTTTCCATGAGTCAAAAGTGGTAAGGACCGAGTCCTGAACTGTTATGTGCAGGATCCGTATGAACATTTTTCTAACATCAAATCAACATGAAGTTTAGTTCACACTTCTCCCCCTCAAAAATTGCATATGAGGTTGCCATTTTTGATTAAACAAGTGAATAACAGTATAATCTAAGGTACGTTGATCTACTTGATAACAGAACGAGCATGGAAAAAGCATGAATCATGTTGATAAGAATGGTAAAAAACACGAAGATTTCTCTTCTTTCGAAGATAAAGCGCACTAAAGCGTACACATTTCTTTTCTTTAAGGAACGGGGCTTGAAGTGTTGTCAACAGACGCCGTTGTAAATATACATCAGATTAGAATCCCTTGAACTCTTAGCATATGAGATATCAGTCTTTTCGGCAACCAAACTCTGAGTCCTTTCCTTCTATAGGATTTAAAGACGTACCTACAACTTAAGGTTAAAGAGTACTGCACTAACATTAAGTGTTTGATCGCATTCATATGGGTTAGTGATATCATCATTTGAACCATTTGGAGGCCCAGTGTCAGCTTTGCTCGTGAAAGAGTCAAATAACTTTCCTGTAGGAATCCACTTTAGACCAACAGTTGTGAAAATTTTACCCGTAGGTTTCCACCTAAGACAAGATCTAGGAGATGTTTTCTCATACACATCGGAAGTCTTTTTGGGAGAAAACCTATGTCCTGAAAAGATTTGCCTACCAAGTTTTTGAGTATGACTCTTCTATTCCACAGGGTTGTTACTATTTTTAGTCTTATAGGGTTTAACCTTACGTGAATTCACTTCATTCAAGAGTTTTGTTATGCAAACATCATGATTTGCATTAAAGACATATTTATGACATGTAGAACAAAAGAAATGTTTGGAATCTGAAAAGGACTAGATATTCACTAGGTGATCTGCTTTGGGCACAACCGTAATTGTTACGCAACTACTCTTAGATGTAGGCAAACTCTTAGAAGTTTGATTCGTTCTCTTAGGGTTTGGAGTACTACCATTAACAGTGTTTTGTAATCTAACATAAGGCATCACACTAGGTTTTGAATTCCTATTTCTTTCCAGTGTCTTTTTCCTAGCTTCTGCTAGATAGTGATTATGAGCCATATCATTTGAACCATAAGATTCTTCTTGACTATTCCTAGATAAGACAGGAGCAATCACGTGATGAGGTTTTGCAAGAAACATATTCTAAACTTTAGGCAAATAATGAGTGTGACTGCGTTTCTGAAAATACATTATTTCACATCAACTTGGGAGGACAACCGTGGTTTGAAAAGTTAGGTCGTGCAGAATTTTAAGCGCATTGTTGTCTAAAAACAACTGATTGGTTTCTTTGTGGTTGTAAAATCCGGTTTAACCATGATGTTGGTTTGGAAAAGCTTAGTATAACGCTATTTCCTTTTTACTTTCTTAATTCATTTTTTAATGCTGCATTTGCCAAAAACCTTTTCTTTTTTTAGAATCTGAGCTTTTAAATCGCATCTTTTTGACGAATTTTGATTAAATTTGAGAAATTAAAGAGTTATTATTGTCTGTATTCTGAACGCGTGTCTTTTTAATCTGATTCATAAAGTTCTTTGTAAGGTCTGTTCAAATGGTTTATTTTCTTTATGTATTGCCTCATTTGCAGTAAGTAATTTAGCACATTGTGTTTGTCTTTTTTATTTCGACAATTCGATGTTAATTGTTTCAATTACATCAATGTCATGTTTAACCTTGGCTTCATTACTTTTCTCATGCGCATTTTTAATTTGTTTCTTCAAGTTGTTGATCGTTGAGTTTTTGGCTTGTAGTTGAGCTTTCAATTCGTTTATCTCATAAAATTCACAAAATTCAGGAGAATCCTGATTCTTACATAGTTTGTTACATTGAAAACTTTCTTCCTTTTGTTGTATTGAAATTTCAAGTGAAATACATTGTTTTTCAAGTTGTAAAAATCTATTTGAAAGTTCATTATAAACTTCTTTTTCAACCATATCATTCGTTTTGAGAAACTCAGCCTTAAGCAAAGGACTTTTTACTTGATCTTGTTCAGCATCCTGGTCAATCTCTCCTCCCCTATGACTCATATTTGTTGAATCAGGAGTGGTATTGCTATCAACCTTTTCCAACAGATATGTGTCATAACTTGGTTCAGATTGATCAGTATGTTGTTGTTCATTAGCAAGGACATTATGTGGAGCAGTCAAATGTACCTCAGCAGATGGCACTTGGTCATTTACTGGTCTGATATCTGCATCCACAACATGTGTGATATAAGTCCCTGAACTGCTGCTTGTAATATGCTCATCTGACTTTGTCCCACTGCATTCTGTAACAACTAAACTAGCATCCAATGCTTTACTCGAAACAACCTTACTCTCTCTTGACTGCATCTGTCTTTCATTCATCCTTCTATCATACTGTCTTTTATGACGTGTTCTTTCAGCAACAGACTTCTTAACATTACCCATGTGTAGGAGTAGTGTTTCTCTAAACTGTTTAACTTTGATTCCAGTGTATTCAGCAAAAAGCTTTTCTGTCATTTCACTGTCATAATCCAAGAAGTACTGCCAATCGATGAACTTCTAAAACTGATTGTTGAGCACCCAAAATGCAGCCATGGATTTATCTTCTTGGAATTCATCTTTGTCAAGCTGATTTTGTAATTGATCTACGTAAAGGAACATCGTACGTGTGAAAGTCTCATTATCTTGACCAAAGAGTGTCATGAATGCACATTCGGATACTCTCCTGGATTTTGATTCATCATATGAAAGAACCTGTAGAAATGAATGAAGTAGCTGAAAAGATGTCATGCAACTTTCCTTTGCATTGTCTTGCATTTGTTGCAACTGATGCAACTCTCTCTCTTGTGAATTCGAATTCAAAGATTCCATTGAAGTTTGATGTGTGAAATGCATAATCAATTACCGTTCACGGGATTTTACAAATCTGTGATTTAAACTGAGAAAAGAATTGAATCTTTCGCGGAATTTTACAAAATCAAGAAGAAACCGTGAAACAATGATTAATTGTTGTTGAAATCGTTGTTGTAATAGAAGAATTTAAGCTTTTGTTAACGATTGATGAGCTAAAAAGGACTAACGGTGAAATTTGGAGCTTTAAGTGGCTAACGGTTTAATAAATAACAAACAGGGACAAACGGTGAATATAACTTTGACTTTTGGCGGATGGACATGTTTATTTAACAAATAAGTGAAAGATATGAAATTTGTCTTGAAGTCTAGGGGGCAAACATGTCAAATTTGAATTTTAATTAATTAAATCATGTTTCCCTCCTGTTTCACCAGTTTCTTCTTCGTATGAGTTTTATAAAAAAATGGTAGCGATTGTATTTAATATCTCGCGGAGCCGTACGGTTATCGTCGATCAAAAGTAATTATACCACGTTGATCGAAAATGAATCACGATCGTAATGGTATAGGTTAGAAGACCCGCGAACAACCGAAACTCGAAACTGTAAAACTCGAAACACAACGAAACGAACTCGTTTAAGTTGTAATGATATATGACTTGTTCTTATTGCGTATTACATAGAATTTAAGAACTTTGGAGATTTTCGATGTATATGATGTAACAACTCGCTACCACGAGGACAAATGGACAGAGTTTCGTTGTAAGTCGCTATAAGGCTGGGCGGAGTAAAGGATAACTCACCACCCAAACTCACAAAACTCACCATTCACCTTATGCCACCCTTGCACACTAGTGCAGGAGTTGGTGCTTGAGTGGTGAGCCACTCACCACAAGTGAGTGGTATTATTTGGGACCCACATGTTTCTTTATCTATTATATATAATTTTTTTTTAAAACCCTTCTTTTTTTACCTATAAATACCCACTATTTCACTTATTTTTTAAACACAATTCATTTATTTTTAAACAAAACTCTCACATTCAGTATTGTATTTTTAACGTAATGTTTTTATGATTATGCAATCTTTTTAAATTATGAATAAATTTTTTTAATTTAGTTTGCGTTTACGTTTTTATTAATTTTGTATGTTTACGTTAACGTTTTTATTAATTTCGTACGTTTACGTTAACGTTTTTAATTTATGAATGAAAGTAAGTTAAATAAAAAAATGATGTGTAAGGTGAGTTTGGTATGAAAGGTGAGTGTTAAAACGGTTGAAAGGTGAGTGATAAAGTTGGAGAGAGAAAGCTGACGTGACGCTGAGGTGGATGGTGAGTTTGGTGCTCTTACTCCATCCAGCCTAATATCTAAGTCTTCAATTGTTCCTGTTCAACTCGCTACCATAAGTCGCTACTCATCAAGTCGCTACACCCTGTGAATCACCAACTCGCTATTCGAGTGTCACTTTCAAAAGTACACTATGCCACTGTCACACACGATTTGTTCTTTTGTTAACAGTCGAAAAACAAACAAAAATATGTACTAATTTCTTTAACCCGCTATCAAGAACACTAAGCAAATAAACCCAGAAAAATAAGCTCGAAATAAGCTGTTTACCACGAGAATAAGCTATGGAAAATACCTACTTTTAAGCTACAAACAATTTTTTTTAAAGACAGTTTTATGCTTTTTCAATCGAACCACAAAAAAAAACCTAAATAAGAAAATAAGAGAAAAAAATAAGCTACGTTTGAAACTAAGCTATGTTTGAAAAGCTTGAAAGATACTTAAATAAGCTGTTTTAAACTACAAGTAGGCCACGTACTATCTTAATAAAACTACAACTTTTTTAACCTAAATAAGCCTAAAACTATAACCCTGTTCAAAATAAGCTATCAAAAACTGAGAAACCACAAAGTAAACCAAAGAAGCTTATCAAGTAAGTCGAGACAAACATAAGCCCAAAGTAAGCTCGTGAAAAAGCTCATACACAACCATAAATAAAAATGCGTAAATGATCAACAAAATGTTAGAAAGAAACAGATTTTGAAGGCTAAGTAGACAAAAAAAAAACAATAAGATTTGAACGTTTTTAACCTTCTGATCTAAAAAAAAAATTCAGCCCATATTTCATGTAGTGCAGCAGCCCAATAAAGGTTGTATGAGCTACGAAAAAAAATATGAACAAAAACAAAAAATAATCTGAGTAACGAAATAATGTTTAACAACCACAAACACAAACACAATCACTAAAGATCTTATTGCCCCACGATCGTAACCTTGGTGATGATACCAATTGTAGGTTCTTATATTTTCACACAAACATGAACTAGAGAGAAAGCCAGAGAGAGAGAGATATGGAAGGGAGAAACATATGAAAAACACACTAAATGTGTGTGTAAAAATGATTCAACCAACACCCTCTCTATGTGTGGAGGGGGTTTAAATAAGTCTTACACTATTAGAAAAAATGCCATTAACAACACTTAGAAGTCGTTGCTAAATTGTGCATTTAGCATCTAATTTAGCAAGGAAAATGTTAAGACAGTTGCAATTTTTTTAGCAACAAAAAAATTAGTTGCTATTTCTTCAAATGATCATAAATATTGGTTGCTAATTTTGTAACGACTAAATAATTTCGTTGCATTCTAAAATTAGCACCCGTCGAATTAGCAACTAACACCAAAATTGGCCCAAAATTGGTGTTAGTTTCTAATTC
>BQNB010035372.1:33124-47292 GCA_026074375.1 Tanacetum coccineum | reverse complement strand
TATTGTAAGCCGACTAGGACTCCTTAGTCTATAAAAGGAGGCTCTAGGGCATTAGTTGAGATATAAAAAAAACACGCAGACGTATCATTATCAGTTTTCATAGTTGTCAAAGTCAATTAAAAAAGACTTCAGGATTTGTAACCCCAGTACTAAGTTAAGAGTACTCGTATTATTGATATAATAATATTGGAGCATTTGGTTATATCTTTGTTGTTCAAGATTACTGTTTCATTGATAATACTTCTAGAGTATTAAGGTGTAGATTCCGCTTACACTTTAATATACATACAAAGTTTCTACAATAAGTTATTTTGGATTTATCCAAGGTAATTTAACCTTAGACAACCTAAGGAATCGATCTAGGTTTGTGATCATCACTGCTGGTTATACTTAAGACTGCTAGTTAAAACTGTTAGTCATAATTAATACTGTTAAACAAGAAAATAATTTGGATAGTGTATTCTTGGTTTTGGACTAACATTTGCAGGCTAAGCATATTGAGTATCTGGTATTGAATTGAGGGGAGACTAATAATGTCAATATGCAGTCAAGAATGGAAGGACATGTAACATCAAACAAAAGTGTGTGATGAATCAAACACCTAGGAAACTCAAAAGAGGCCAGGACACAAAGATACCTCAGTCTAGTGGTCCCCCTGAAAAGGTTGGTGATGAGGCTGTCCATAAGGAGTTGGGTGACAGAATGGAAAGGGCTGCCACTACTGCTTTTAGCTTAGAAGCAGAGCAGGACAGTGGTAACATCAATAGGACCCAATCTATGACAACACTTAATGAGCAAAGTCCTTAGGGAACTTGTAAACCCCCGTATAAAAGGTCACTACTTATTTAAACTCCTATATTAATTTTATAAATTTACATTTTCAAAATTTTGGTCAAAATTGAAATTTATGGATTTTGGCGAGTTTCGAACCGTAAGTCACCTGTTATCGATCGAGAAGCTAATGGGCGTGTAATTATAGCCCCGTAAATTTCATTAGTGATATTTTGGTGGTTATATTATCACGAACCTATTCTGGATGTGGACGTGTTTTAAATTTTTCGTTTTTGCGAAACTTAGAGTCATACCGTGCTTTGGATGGATATCCGTTTTAATGAACGAGAAACCGTAAATTTATATTTTATTCTCGAGAGCTTGATAAATTTTCATTTTTTTTTATTTTTTTGTAATTTTAAACTTCTCCCGTTAGTTGTCGAAATCAAGACCAAAAATCGTGTTTTTATAAAAATTACCAAACCGGGCTAGTTTTTTGGCCCGAAAATTCACAAAATATCAAGTTAATAAAATTTTGGCCCAACCTCCTTATTTTCTCCCTATAACCGGTTTTAAGAAAATAAAACAAAGAATATGTATTTGTTTTTTTAGGAATTTTATTAGTAATATAATTCTAAAAATAAAATTTTCTAAGTTTTAGCACATATATCAAATAAAACTTATCCTTCTTAAAAATTTTATCAAAATTTCGGTCCATCCCCTCCCCTTTTCTTTTTCAGCCGAACCCAACTTCACCATATTTATAGATATGTGTAATTTATTTTTATTTTTTTAGATACACATTACTTATTTATACACACAATTACATATTTATGGTAAAATAAAACTCCCATACTTATTTCTTTTAAATAAACCAAACACAATCATTATGCACCTCCTCATCTTTGTTGGGATTCTTGATTTGATGAGACAAAATGAAGACGAATGAAATAAGAGGGACTAATCTGGGACTTATTCAACATTATAAGAAGTTACAAGATCAGGTTTTGACTACAATAATGATAAGCGTTACAAGTTGAAGATAAATATCATTAATGATAAGCGTTACAAGTTATAGCATAAATTCATTAATGTGGTTTGGAATAATAATTAATGTTGATAAGTGGTCAATTAAGTTTTTCCTTTGTTAAGTCTTATGGTCTTATTCTATAAAAGAGATCATAGGACATAGGTTTTACATCCATTCATAGAAACATCGGACTGATGAGGACGTCGACTAGAAAAGGTGTTGTGTGTACACCATCTATTTAGTTTGTTAGTTAGTACACCCTTTTGTAGTGGTGTAGCACCAGTATTTTAGTTGGGTAATAGGGAAAACGTTCAATTAAAGAAAACCTTGTTTAATAACATCATTGTTCTTTATATTCCGCTGCATGTTTATGATGTTATTTGTAAAACGATCCTAGATGGGTTTAAACGATCTTATCAATTGGTATCAGAGCCATGGGGCTCTCGATCTAGGATTCAAGGTTTTATGGTCGAAGAATGAAGGTACTGATAAAGTTCTTGAAGGTACTGCTCAAGAATATGAAAGTACTGCTGGAGCAAATCTAGGTACTGATGAGGTAAATGAAAATACTGTTCGAAGGTACTTCTCATTCATTATTCAAGGTACTTCTCTCTATATTAAAGTACTGCTCGCTGAAAGATCAAAGTACCGCTGCTGTTTGTGAAAGTACCGCTAGTGTTATCCGATATCTTAGAACGTACTGCTTGCTTTATCAGATATCGGGTAATACATGAATTTTGGTTTTTGGATGGATTTGGATCTCGAATGCTTCATTTAAGGGGAAGATAATTAATTGATTTATGGCTCGTTTTGGATTTATTGAAGAGGTGATTACGAAGACAATTGAATATCACTTATTTGATATTGTAGTTGATTTTCACAGGTGCGTGTCTTATCATATCTTAAAGTCGTGTTTATAGCATGGCATTGACTTTAATGATAACTTGTTCGTGCTTAAATGATGTGACGAAGACTTGTCAAAATCTAGCAAAGGTGTGTGATCTAACTTATGGTGCTTAATGCTATACTTTGCTAATCACTTTATCAGGTGTTACGTTGTAGTGCTCAGTGTTACTACTTATATGAGGATTTTGTCAAGGAGGTTGCGGTTTACTTCTTTTGGTCTTGATATTAGTTCAACGTTCACGTGGATAGTGCAAGACATAAGACACAAGTTTAGGAGATTCAACTTCTTCATCAAATTCGTTATACTCTATTTTCTTCATTAGTGTATTACCTACATTGAGCCTACAGAAGTTCAAGATTTCAGAGTGGTAAAAAACTTATGGGTTTCAGGGGAAGCTTATTGATTAAATGTTTAACCATCTACATGCACCACTTGAGGGGAAGTGTTTCATTACTACTGCTGATCTTTATTACTACTGTTAGTTTAAAATTCTACTGCTCAAAGTCATTTTTCGTACTATGCTTAATGGAGGGTACTTTGAGTTATTGGAAGGATGGATTGGTAGTGTGGTATATGATTTGTAGCTGTTATGATCCAAGTTGCATTTCTACAGAAGTTAAGGGGAAGCTATCTACAAAGGAAGATTTTGTTTCATTCAGGGAGATGATTAATATAACTTCAGGGGAAGCATTTGACTTTATGCTGAAGTTTCGTACACGACTTTGTTTGTTTTTGTCATCATCAAATAGGGGATGTTGTTGGATCTTGATTTGATGAGACAAAATGAAGACGAATGAAATAAGAGGGACTAATCTGGGACTTATTCAACATTATAGGAAGTTACAAGTTGAAGATAAATATCATTAATGATAAGCGTTACAAGTTGAAGATAAATATCATTAATGTGGTTTGAATACTAATTAATGTTGATATGTTGTTATTAAGTTTTCCTTTGTATACTTCTAATGGTCTATATTTTATAAAGAGATCATTGATACATAGTTTTACATCCATTATATAGAAACTATCGACTGGATGAGAGTCGACTAGTAAAGGTGTGTGTATCCACCATATTTAGTTAGTTAGTGTTAGTACACATAGTAGTTCGGTGTAGCCCCAAGTTATAGTTTGGGGTAATAGGGAATAACGTTCTATATAGATAAACCTTTTTAATTAACATCATTGTTATTTATATTAATGCTACATGTTTATGACTGTTATTTGTAAACGATCCTAGATGGTTTCAACGGATTTATCAATTGGTATCGCAGAGCCTATGCTTCATGGAGGGTACTTTGAGTTTTTGGAGGATAGATTGGTAGTGTGGTTTATGAATTTGTCATGCTGTTATTGATACAAGGTAGCATTTCTTAGAAGACCCTTTAGATGTGTACAAAAATGGGAGAACGATTTATAGGTTGATTGATGTGCAGCTTATTATGTGTGGTGGCTTGTTCATAAGTCTATGCGGGCTGCTATCTACATTAAGAGGATTTTGTTCATTCAAGGAGATGATTACATCTCAACTTTAGGGGAAGCTTTGGCTTTATGATGAAGTTCGTACACGACTTTGTTTGTTTTGTCATCATCAAATAAGGGAAGATTGTTGGGATTCTTGATTTGATGAGACAAAATGAAGACGAATGAAATAAGAGGGACTAATCCTGGGATCGTTGTATAGTCATAATTCTATTAGGATAGTTAGCAAGATCAGGTTTTGACTATATCAATTATATTTGATTAAAGCGTTCAAGTGAAGATTAAATATTCCAGATTAATGATAAGCAGTTACAAGTTGAAGAAAAAATATCATTTTATGTTGGTTCTGATTACTAATTTAATGCTTGAAGTGTCCAATAGTAAGTTTTTCCTCATCTAGATAATTCTGTTTTTTATGGTCGCTATCTGTGTATATAAAGGGATTACATGACATAGGTTTTACATCCATTCATTGAAACATCGACTGATGTGAGTCGAACTAGAAAGGTGTGTGTGAGTACACATATTTAGTTAGTTACGTTAGTACACCATTAATTGTTGGTGTAGCACTAGTTTTACTTGGGGTAATAAGGGAAAACGTTCTATAAAGAATACCTTGTTTAAATAACAATCATTGTTCTTTATATCGCTGCTAAATGGTTTATGATGTTATTTGTAACGATCCTAATGGGTTTAAACGATCTTACAATCTTATTTGTCACAAAACACCTAAGCCCAGTCAAACTATGCTATTTTTTTTCTCCATTGGATGTTATTACCTTATTGGATGCCTCAATTACTACTCTTTAAAACATCTAGATATCATATTATCATAAAACAACGACTTCATCTTTTCTTTCTCTCCTCTGGCGTACACAGTAACACCACCATCACCATCCTTCAATCTCCATTAAAAACCTCACTTTCTAAATCACAAACCACTACAAAATCATTGTTATAATAACCTCTATTCACATAAACCACTCAAAAACACCATGAAAGGATTTTTCTAAATCTTGATTTTAAGGTTTTTAGTGGTTTTTGAAGTAAAAGAAGAGGTTAGGGTTTGTGGCTAAAGATTCTTGCAAGATTGAAGAACACAAGTTAAGCTAGGGTTTAGTTATTTTTGGGGTCTTGGTTCGGCAGCCTAGGGTTCAAGAAGGAGTGTTTTTGTGATTCTAATCCTCTATTTTTAAAGCTTTGTAAGCCTCTCTTAATCCTCCCTTTTTGATTCTAAACTATGTTGTTTTTACTTTTGATTGATTTTCACTTTGCAAGCATGCACGTTCATAATACTATGAATTATGTTTGATCTATAAAAATTATGTTATTGTATATGGGATATGTTAAAATGATATGTAGTGGCATTGCAAGTTAATGATTGGTGTTTTGGAAGAGTCTTAGATTGATTTACTAATGATTTATTGGGACAGTTTTGAGGCAGTAGCTAAAACGTATGATAACTCTAAAAATTTAGCTTGGGGTCTGTGATTAAATTTCATAGGTAGATAGATATATGTCTCAGCTCTATGGGATAGTTGGATGCTCAACCAATTGTTCCGGATGAGTGAGATATGGCCAAAATACGAAACTAGGTCAAATCTGAACCTTCAATTAGGATACGTGTTTTTATACAGATTATTGCACTAAAGGTTAGGTTTTTAAGACATGGACTTATACTAGACATCATAGGGAAGCTCCAGCACTTGGCCTCACCTTGATTGATATTATATATTTTATTTTATGGTCGTTTTCGTAAAAGTGTTTATGTTGGTACTTCGGTTTTGTAGTCTGTCATTAATTAGCTATGGATTGGTTAGCAGATAATGAATGCCGTCATCATCTGATGGTAAAAAGGAAGGTGCACACATTCCGATTAAGAAATCGAAACTGTTGAGTGGTTCTAGGGTGATAGCAATTCTTCCCTCGAATTAAAAGTGATATCATGTATTCAAGGCAAGATAATACATTGATAGTGGATGTCTTCTATTCTTTGCTCACGTTATCGTAAAGGAGATAATATATGAACGTCTCGAAGAATGTACCCTGTAAGTCATGATTTTCCAAAAGTATTCCACTGAATGATTGCAGGGACTTCCCGCCTCGACAAGTTGAGTTCAAATTGATATAGTTGGGGTGCTGCTCCAGTTGCCCGTGAACAATTATCGCTTTGCCCCGTAAGAAATGAAGGAATTGTCTGAGCAATTGATAGAATTTTTGGAAAAAGCTTTATTCGCCCGAGCTCGTCAACAACGGGAGCTCCGTACTTGTACTATAAAGAAAAAGGCGGTCATTTCGTATGTGTATCGATTATCGCGAACTAAATAAGTTGGACGGTCAAAAACCCTTTCCATCTCCCGAGATTGATGATTTATTCAATCAACTTCCAAGGTTCAAGTGTTTATTCGAAAATTGATTGGTTCGGAGGTATCTTTACTCCGCATCTCGAGAAGAGATATTTCCCATCACTCGCTTTTCTGCAAGAGGTTATGAGTCATTATGATTCAGTGATGCCGTTTGGTTAACCAATGCACCTGGCAGTGTTCAGGATTTGATGAAAACCGTGTCTGCAAGCCGTAATCTTTGATATATTCGTGATCGTATTTCATTCGAAGACATTCTAATTACTCCTAGACAAGGAGAAAACATAGTGAGATTATAATGTTCATTCTACGGAACCTGCCTCAAAGAAAGAGAAATGTTGTACGCCAATTTCTCGAAAAGTGTTTTCTGGTTTTTTGGGTAGGGGTCCGGAATTCAATTCTTGGCCCTGTTATTTTTGGTGAAGGCGTCCATGTCGATCCCGCAAATATGAAGCCTATAAAATATTGGCTGTTCACGACGTCACCCAACTGAAGTAAGACAATTTATGGGATTAGCCGGCTATTATAGAAGATTCATCGAGGGATTTTCTTTGATCGCCAAGCCGCTTACCAAACTTACTCAAAAGAATAAGAGATTCGAGTAGGGTTTGGTTGGATGAGGATGAGCATCCTAATGCTAAGACAGAGCTGTGTACTACTCCAATTTTTGCTTGCCCGAGGTCCTGAAGATTTCGTTGTTTATTTACGCATGCATCACTCAAGGGTTATGGTGGGTAATATTGTAAAACGGGATAAAGTGATTGCCTATGCTTCCCGGCAATTGAAAACTCATGAAGAAAACTACACTACTCATGATCTTGAATTGGGTGCTGTGGTTTTTGCCCTTAGACTCTGGAGACATTACCTCTATGGTACAAAATGTGTTGTGTACACCGATCATAAGAGCCTACAATACATTTTGGATCAGAAGGAACTTAACATGAGACAACGGCGATGGATCGAACTATTGAGTGATTATGATTTGAATCCTTGTTACATACGGCAAAGCCAATGTGGTAGCCGATGCTCTTAGCAGGAAAGTTCGAGAGAAGCCCTTGAGGGTTCGATCTTTGGTGATGTCTACCTACACCGATCTGTCCGAAAGGATACTCAAGGCCCAATTGGAAGCTGTGAAACAAGAAAATGTCAAAGCGGAAAATCTGGGCCGACTGTTGAAGCCTATCTTTGAGATTCACTCCGATGGAATTCAGTATTTTTGAAATTCATGTGTGGGTTGCCGTCTTGTTTGCGCGGACTACGAGACTTGACTTAATGCACGTATCTCATTAAGTCAAATTTCTATCCATCCGGGTTTGACAAAATGTATCATGACCTGAAGAAGTTATTTGGTGGCCGAATATAAAAGCGACATTGCTACATATGTGTAGTAGGCCTAACGTCGCGCAAAGTGTCAAAGCCGTGCATCAAACAGACCCATCAGGACTTCTGCAGCAACCCCAATTCCTGAATGGTAGTGGGAACGTTTTACTATGGATTTCGTTACGGGTCTTCGAGAAACATTAGTGGTTATGATTCTATTTGTAATTGTCGATCGATTGACTTATATCACTCCTTTTTGCCGATGAGAAGACTGATTGTGAAGGGAAAAACTCAACACGGCAAGTATAGGAAGTAGTTTGTTGTAGGCATGGTGTACGTCTGTCGCAGTTCAGACCGCGATATTCCGCTTACGCATCTGGGTTTGGTGGTCCTTCAAAAACACTTTAGGGACGAACTTAATATGAGTACGGGGGCATACCACCAGGAAATGGGAATTGTCAAAGTGAGAGACGATTCAAACTCTGGAAGATATGTTGCGTACCTGTGTAATTGATTTCGGTTGGAAGTTGGGATCGACACTTTCCTCTAGTCGAGTTCTCTTATAATAATAGCTACCATGCTAGCATCAAGGCGACACCATTTGAAGCACTTTACGGGAGAAAGTGTAGATCGCCCGTTTGTTGGAGTGAAGTTGAGGCTTAGCCATCATTATGGGCCCGTGTTGTTCCGTGAGAACACGGATAATCATTCTAATTAAGGAAACCGTTTTGCTCACCACAAGAAGACGGAAATGAGTTAATGCTGATGTGAGACGAAATCCAATGGAGTTCGATCTGGGTGACTTGGTGATTGTTACAGGCTTTCACCTTGGTTAGGGCGTAATACATTTTGGTATAACGGGGAAAGTTGAGTCATGATATGTGGACCCGTTCAAGATTATTGAAAGAATTGGTCCTATGGCTTATCGATTAGAGTTACCAGATAATAACTATGTGGCATCATTATATGTTTCACATCGTTCTTATCTCATAAGTATAGTGCCTTGCGGACGAGAACCTGGTTGATTTCCACTTTGAAGATAATCCTTTGGACGATAAATTGCAATTTCATCGAAGAACCCGTGGAAATTATGGACCGTGAAGTAAAGCAGTTGAAGCAGAGCAGAATTCCTATTGTCAAGGTTCGTTGGAACTCGCGGAGGGGTCCAGAATTTACATGGGAAAGAGAAGACTTTTTCATGAAGAAGTATCCGCAACTATTTCCGAGCAAGAAGCGAGGACGTGGCGATAATCGAGCGCTGGGACGTCGCTCCCATAAGGATGGGAGGATGTAAACCCCCGTATAAAAGGGTCACTACTTATTTAAACTCCTATATTAATTTTATAAATTTACATTTTCAAAAATTGGTCGAAATTGAAATTTATGGATTTTGGCGAGTTTCGAACCGTAAGTCACCTGTTATCGATCGAGAAGCTAATGGGCGCTTAATTATAGCCTCGTAAATTTCATTAGAGATATTTTAGTTGGATATATTATCACCGACCTATTCTGGATGTGACGTGTTTTAAATTTTTCGTTTTTTTGCGAAAATTTAGAGTCGTACCGTGCTTTGGATGGATATCCGTTTTAATGAACGAGAAACCGTAAATTTATATTTTATTCTCGAGAGCTTGATAAATTTTCATTTTTTTTGTAATTTTAAACTTTTCCCGTTAGTTGCCGAAATCGAGACCAAAAATCATGTTTTTATAAAAATTACCAAGTCGGGCTAGTTTTTGGGCCCGAAAATCTACAAAATATCAAGTTAATAAAATTTTGGCCCAATCTCCTTACTTTTCTCCTTATAACCGATTTTAAGAAAATAAAACTAAGAATATGTATTTTTTTTTTAGAGTTTTATTAGTAATATAATTCTAAAAATAAAATTTCTTAAGTTTTAGCACATAAATCAAATAAAACTTATCTTTCCTAAAAAATTTTTATAAAAATCGGTCCATCCCCTCCCCTTTTCTTTTTTTCAACCGAACCCAACAACACCATATTTATAGATATGTGTAACTCATTTTTTTTAGATACACATTACTTATTTATATACACAACCACATATTTTTGGCAAATAAAACTTCCCTACTTATTTCTTTTAAATAAACCAAACACAATCATTATGCACCTCCTCATCTTTGTTGGGATTCTTGATTTGATGAGACAAAATGAAGACGAATGAAATAAGAGGGACTAATCTGGGACTTATTCAACATTATAGGAAGTTACAAGATCAGGTTTTGACTACAATAATGATAAGCGTTACAAGTTGAAGATAAATATCATTAATGATAAGCGTTACAAGTTGAAGATAAATATCATTAATGTGGTTTGAATACTAATTAATGTTGATAAGTGTCAATTAAGTTTTCCTTTGTAACGTCTTATGGTCTCTATTATATAAAGAGACATAGACTCATAGGTTTTATATCCATCCATAGAAAACACAGACTTCTCCAATGAGAGTCTGATTACAAAGTGTGTGTGCTTTGTATATTAGTTAGTTAGTTAGTTAGTACACCATAGTAGTTGGTGTAGCCCCATGTTATAGGTTGGGGTAAATAGGAATCGTTCAATGAAGAAAACCTTGTTTAATAACATCATTGTTCTTTATATTCCGCTGCATGTTTATGATGTTATTTGTAAAACTAATCCTAGTTGAGCTTAAAACGATCTTATCAATTGGTATCAGAGCCATGGGGCTCTCGATCTAGGATTCAAGGTTTTATGGTCGAAGAATGAAGGTACTGATGAAGTTCTTGAAGGTACTGCTCAAGAATATGAAAGTACTGCTGGAGCAAATCTAAGTACTGCTGAGGTATATGAAAGTACTGCTCATTCATTATTCAAGGTACTGCTCCCTATATTAAAGTACTGCTCGTTGTGATCAAAGTACCGCTAGTGTTATCCGATATCTTAGAACGTACTGCTTGCTTTATCAGATATCGGGTAATACATGAATTTTGGTTTTTGGATGGTTTTTGGATCTTGAATGCTTCATTCAAGGCGAAGATAATTAATTGATTTATGGCTCGTTTTGGATTTATTGAAGAGGTGATTACGAAGACGATTGATTATCACTTATTTGATATTGTAGTTGAGTTTCACAGATGCGTGTTCTTATCATACCTTTTAGCAGGAGGTAACTTGTTTGTTTTGTATGGTGACGAAGACTTGCAAAATCTAGGAATGTGTGATTTTTCTTAAGGTGCTCAATGCTCACATTCGCTATCACTTGAAGGAGTTACGTTATTGTGCTCAGTGTCTCATTATAGAGAATGAGGATTTTGTCAAGAGATTGTGGTCTGCTTATACATTAGGAGTATGAGTTCAACGTCGTGGATAGTACAAGATATAAGGCACAAGTTTGGAAGATTCAACTTCTTCATCAAATTCGTTATACTCAGTTTTCTTCATCAGTGATCACTACATAGAGCCTACAGAGTTCGAGATTCAAGAGATGGTAAACATATGGGTTTCAGGGGAAGCTTATTGATTAAATGTTTAACCATCTACATGCACCACTTGAGGGGAAGTGTTTCATTACTACTGCTGATCTTTATTACTACTGCTAGTTTATATTTCTACTGCTCAAAGTCATTTTTCGTATTATGCTTCATGGAGGGTATTTTGAGTATTGGAAGGCTGGATTAGTAGTTGTGGTATATGGTTTGTAGCTGTTATGATCCAAGTTGCATTTCTACAGAAGACCCCTATTAGATGATTACAAAAAGGGGAAGAAGATTACAGGTTTATTGATTTGCAGCTTATTATGTGTGGTGGCATGATCATAAGTTAAGGGGAAGCTATCTACAAAGGAAGATTTTGTTTCATTCAGGGAGATGATTACATCTCAACTTCAGGGGAAGCTTTGGCTTTATGATGAAGTTCGTACACGACTTTGTTTGTTTTGTCATCATCAAATAGGGGAAGATTGTTGGGATTCTTGATTTGATGAGACAAAATGAAGACGAATGAAATAAGAGGGACTAATCTGGGACTTATTCAACATTATAGGAAGTTACAAGATCAGGTTTTGACTACAATAATGATAAGCGTTACAAGTTGAAGATAAATATCATTAATGATAAGCGTTACAAGTTGAAGATAAATATCATTAATGTGGTTTGAATACTAATTAATGTTGATAAGTGTCAATTAAGTTTTCCTTTGTAACGTCTTATGGTCTCTATTATATAAAGAGATCATAGACATAGGTTTTACATCCATCCATAGAAACATCGACTGATGAGAGTCGAATAGTAAAGGTGTGTGTGTACACCATAGTTAGTTAGTTAGTTAGTACACCATAGTAGTTGGTGTAGCCCCAAGTTATAGTTGGGGTAATAGGGAAACGTTCAATGAAGAAAACCTTGTTTAATAACATCATTGTTCTTTATATTCCGCTGCATGTTTATGATGTTATTTGTAAAACGATCCTAGATGGGTTTAAACGATCTTATCAATTGGTATCAGAGCTATGCTTCATGGAGGGTACTTTGAGTTATTGGAAGGATGGATTGGTAGTGTGGTATATGATTTGTAGCTGTTATGATCCAAGTTGCATTTCTACAGAAGACCCCTATTAGATGATTACAAAAAGGGGAAGAAGATTACAGGTTTATTGATTTGCAGCTTATTATGTGTGGTGGCATGATCATAAGTTAAGGGGAAGCTATCTACAAAGGAAGATTTTGTTTCATTCAGGGAGATGATTACATCTCAACTTCAGGGGAAGCTTTGGCTTTATGATGAAGTTCGTACACGACTTTGTTTGTTTTGTCATCATCAAATAGGGGAAGATTGTTGGGATTCTTGATTTGATGAGACAAAATGAAGACGAATGAAATAAGAGGGACTAATCTGGGACTTATTCAACATTATAGGAAGTTACAAGATCAGGTTTTGACTACAATAATGATAAGCGTTACAAGTTGAAGATAAATATCATTAATGTGGTTTGAATACTAATTAATGTTGATAAGTGTCAATTAAGTTTTCCTTTGTAACGTCTTATGGTCTCTATTATATAAAGAGATCATAGACATAGGTTTTACATATCCAAAAACACAGGCTTTCATATGAGAGTCGACTAGAAAAGGTGTGTGTGTACACCATAATTAGTTGAGGTTAGTTAGTACACCATAGTAGTTGGTGTAGCCCCAAGTTATAGTTGGGGTAATAGGGAAACGTTCAATGAAGAAAACCTTGTTTAATAACATCATTGTTCATTATATTTCGCTGCATGTTTATGATGTTATTTGTAAAACGATCCTAGATGGGTTTAAACGATCTTATCAATTGGTATCAGAGCTATGCTTCATGGAGGGTACTTTGAGTTATTGGAAGGATAGGATTGGTTGTGTCCCCACCAATTTTTCTGTATATGATTTGTAGCTGTTATGATCCAAGTTGCATTTCTACAGAAGACCCATATTAGATGATTACAAAAAGGGGAAGAAGATTATAGGTTTATTGATTTGCAGCTTATTATGTGTGGTGGCATGATCATAAGTTAAGGGGAAGCTATCTACAAAGGAAGATTTTGTTTCATTCAGGGAGATGATTACATCTCGACTTTAGGGGGAAGTTTTGGCTTTATGATGAAGTTCGTCACGACTGTGTTTGTTTTGTCATCATCAAATAGGGGATGTTTGTTGGATTCTTGATTTGATGAGGTCAAAATGAAGACGAATTGAAATAAGAGGAGACTAATCTGGGACTTATTCATATATATAGTTATTGTGAAAGTTACAAGTATCAGGTTTTGACTACAATAATGATAAGCGTTACAAGTTGAAGATAAATATCAATTCATGATAAGCGTTACAGTTGAAGATGTAAATAACATTAATGTGGTTTGGAATACGAATTAATGTTGATGTGTGTCAATTAAGCATTTTCTTGTAACGTCTTATGGTTCTTATTATTTAAAGTGATAATAGGGACATTGGTTTAATCCATTCAATAGAAAAACATCGCTGATGAGAGTCGACTAGAAAAGGTGTGTGTGTGTACACCATATTTAGTTAGTTAGTTTGTAACAAACTTAATAGTTGGTGTAGCCCCAAGTTATAGTTGGGGTAATAGGGAAACGTTCAATGAAGAAAACCTTGTTTAATAACATCATTGTTCTTTATATTCCGCTGCATGTTTATGATGTTATTTGTAAAACGATCCTAGATGGCTTCAACGATCTTATCAATCTTATTCGGCCAAAAACCTAAGCCTAGTCAAACTATGCCTATTTTTTCTCTCCATTGCATGTAATTACCTTATATGATACTCAATCCTC
>BQNB010035372.1:0-31316 GCA_026074375.1 Tanacetum coccineum | reverse complement strand
TATACAAACATAATTTGCACAATTTGTTCATTTTAAGGCCATTTTTGGTATAAAAAAGATATGTGATTTCTCACATATCAGCATGTCATTTTTCCAGTGACCGGTGTCGGTCTCCGGTGGTGGTGCTCGGCCGGATATGGGAGGAGGGGAGAAACACACAAATTTTGTTTTATAAAAATGAAAGTGTGTGTGTTGTTTGATTTATATAGTATGTGTAGTTTGGGCTTTTGACACCTTTGGTCCCTCCCTCTTTTCTAGTTTATAATTTTAACACCAAAATGTTTTTCTTAAATAAAAACCGACAACCATGGCTCGGGATTACACTTTCGTGACTAAATTTATTTCCGTCACACTTAATTTGGTTAATTTGTTTTAATAAAATATTAACTCACGTCAAAATAAAGTTTTGACTCGGTTTCGGCTAACTCGGGAGATAAAATACAAATTATCATCATAAAAATATAAACGAAACGCGTCGAAATTTCTACGATACTCAAAACGCTTAACGGTTGCGCGGTCAAACGTTGACTCGCGAAACGACAAAAGTAAAAATTTCTAAATTCCGTTCGTAATAAAATACGAAAATAGCTATTCATGACAAATAAAATTTTAAATGTCGACGTTCGTTCACATGAACTTATAAAATAATAATTCCGACGTCGAATTTGTGATCGTCTTACGCGTCGTAAAACTCGGGTTGTTACATTTCACCCACCTTAAGGGAGCGTCATCCCGGTGCTCGTCCTTTCTTACCCGTCTTAATTTTCGCTTGCAGTGAGACGGTTTCCTCATCATTCAACGGTCTCACGTGCTCAAACGCACAGATCACGCGTTATAATACTCGCATTGACGATTCCAGACGAAAAGTCGAATAAACAAATGGTAATCCATACCAACAAGATTAAAAATATAATTACAATCGCTCTTATCGCAAGAGACAAAATACGCCACAGAACATATCCGGGAAAACATAAATTGGGTCATTTTTAAACGAAAGATCAACCCAAATCTTAGTTTGGTGATCATTTTAACAAAACAAAGCGCACACTGCTACACACAAAAAAAATACGTCAACAATCAAAACTAAAATATGCATCATTATCCAAAACTAAAACATACATCGCCTTCCCGGTCTTAATAAATAATGCACCACCGGTTGCGAAAATAGTCCGGAGTACATATGACCCCATCAAACGCATTATATAGCCTCATTACACATAATCACATAATCATATAAGCACATATTCGCCTATTTGTAATTTTAAAATGACTTTATACTTTGACCTAGCTTTATTTAGTCACTTTATCACCCTTGCTCATTATACCGAGCTTGCCAGATGGCCAAGCTTCTTGGTAATGATCTCGACTTAATCACAGCTAGGTCTTAGCCAACCATAGTCATGCTTGTGGGTTAACAAGCCACAATCGACAATAGACTATCGGGCTTGCGTACCTCTCAAAACAACCTTCATCTACATCCGGGTAAATATGCCCACCCACTCACGTCCTAAGCCACATCACGGCCACACAAAAGCAACATAAACGCTTACTACCATTCAAAAGCACATAGCACATAACGCACATTTTTCCACATAATTCGGCGGCGATAATCCCGCTAGAAAAAACATATTGTTAAAAGACAATTCGAAAACAATCAAGAAAACAATTGAGCATCATGGGCTCGTTGCTCGTTTGACGAAAAATTAAAATTTCAACGTTTCCGCACCGCGACTAGCATAGTCGACTCAGTCCTAATGCATCGCATCGAATCCTAGATGACTCAACTAATCAAGTCGAGGTAATTTTGCACATTCCTAATTCAATACCGTTCGACTCAAGGCATTAGCTACTTTGATTGTTCCTCCAGGATGAGAACGGATGTCACCATTCGGCTAAAGTCTCCAGTCTTTTCGCTCCTCTTATACGCACACTAAGTGGTTATGTCAAGGAGTAAGGACCATTATTATTAACCTTAAGCCAAGAGTCTCTTAGTGCCTTATTCTAATCCTCGACGATTTCAGGTATATTTACACTATACTACCACTACTTTCCTTTTCGGGGAAATAAGTCTTCTTCACGGCCATCAGTTGATACATCAAAGGCAACACACATCTAATGTAGGAGAAGTCTTCTCCATTTCTCAAAGGATTTAATTTCTTGAAATTCTTCTTTATCAAGTTGCTTTTCTAGTTGATCCAAGTTTAGTAATATTGTGCCTGTGAAAGTCTGAGCATCTTGATCAAAGAGTGTCGCAAAAGCCCTTTTGAATCCTCCCTCGATTTGAGTTCCTTTTAAGTCGTTGTTTGAAAGAACCTTGAGGTGTGAATGAAGTAGTCGAAAAGATACCATGCAACTTTCCTTTGCTTTGTCTTGCATTTGTTGCAACTGGTATAACTCTCTCTCTCTCTTGTGAATTAGAATATAAAGATTCCATTGAAATTTGATGTATGAAATAAAATTAAGGATCTTAAGTAGATAAAGTGATGTTGTGTTTTTGTGTTTGAAATCGTTATTAACGTTAAATTACTTAAGCTTAATTAACGATTATTAGAAAAAACTTAAAATAAGGACTAATGTTGATAATGATTTAAATTTTTTTGAAACCTGAAGACTAATAGTAAAAATAGTTGAAAGTAAAAGGTGAAAGATAAAATTATTTTGAAAGTAAAAGATGAATAGTACAGATATTTAGTAATTAGGCTAAAAATTAAACTTTGTGAAAACAAAGGATTAAAAATGAAGTCTTTTGAAAGATTAAGGTGAAAAATGTAAAATTAAAAAAATTTGAACCTTTTATATGAACCTACAAAAATTTATATGAACCTTTGCTTAATTAAACCCTTTCAAAATATTTTAGACCTTTTTATTTGAACCTTCCAATTTACATGAACTATTTGACTTATATAAGATAGCCACGTATGCATTCTTTTCTATTTTGATCTTCTTCTTCGTATAGAAAGTGTTAACGTAGTAACGTAGGTTATGAACTGCTCGCGGTTTCGATTCTTAATGAGTAAGCAAAATAAACATGTGATGATGATCGTTGAGAGATCGCGATGCTAATGGTAGTCGTTAGAAGATCCGCGAACAACGAAACTCGAAAACGAAAAACCAAAACTTAAACGTTTAAACTACCCTTAATCTGTTACACGTTGTCTTCTAAATACATATTTCACTGAATCGAGTAAATTTGGGCAGAGTTTCGATCTAGAAAATGACACAAACCGCGGCCTTTTTTACCCCTGTTACACAAACCGTGACCGATGCTGGTTTACATAAATCGCGACCACTTTGTTGTCACAAACTGCGATGGTTTTTGGTTTACACAAATAGCGATGGATTATGAAGCACAACCCGCGATCAATTCTTTGTCACAAACCGCGATGTACTTTCATTTTTTGTCTTTTTGCCAAACAAACAAAAACTGTCCTTTGAAGCGAAAACGATGGATCTGTGTCTCCTTTCTTGTTGCAAACCGTGGACCACAAAAATAAGCAAACCTAAAAAATAAGCACTCCAAATAAGCTGGAAAATAAGCTTGACTAAAAGGCTGTTAAGCCACAGAAATAAGCTACAACAGAAAAACCTTGTAAAAAGCTTGAATAAGCTGGTTTTGACGTTTTAAGCTTGATGTGTTTATAATAAGCAAAAACGTAAAAAAACAAAGAAAATAAGCTAGATATGAACCGACAAGGAAAAAGTACAAAGCTTTTAAGTTTTATATAAGCAAAAATCTTAACACTAAGCTTTATAAATAAGCTTGAAAAATCTGTTTTTTAGACGCAAGTAAGCTAAACTTGACAGACAAAGAAAGATAAGCTACGATGTTAAGACTTACAAAAACAACTCAAATAAGCTTTGAACCAAAACAAGTTGTGGCTAGTAAGAAACCACAAATGCCTTGGTGAATGATAATCTCACAAATAAGCTACAAAACGTTTTAAAGAGGAAGAACTAATTTGTTGTTTTGAAAATAAGCTAGAGGCCTAAAACCACAAATACTATATAGAGATAATCAACTTTGTAGTCAAAAAAAAATATTAGCCGTGACATATGTTTGTGTATCAAATTCAGCCCATATGTTACAACAGCCCAAAAAGAAAACAGTAACCCAAAATTTGGAGGAATAAGCTACGAAAGAAAAAATAAGAAAACTAAATAAAAATTAAAATTTAAGCCAGAAACAAGTTGTCCGAATAAGCTTAAACAACCACAAAAATAATCACTAAATCCACCCCGTGGCTCTGATACCAATTGTAGGTTTCTATAATACTTCACACATATAATATCTTAAAGAGAGAAAGCTAGAGAGAGAGAATGGATGGAGAGAACATAGAAAACACACATAAACTATATGTAAAAATGAACTAACCAACACCCTCTCCATGTGTGGAGAGGGATTTTATACAAAGGACAAACCGAGCTTTCCTTGGGCTTGCCATGGGATTTCTTTATTTTGGCCTGGTTAGATTACTTCTTAATACTACTTGGACTACGAGCTAGAAACGTGAAATACGTAGAGTGACCGATCCTTTTTTGGATTCCTAACATTATGGTTCCTTTAAGGTGCTTTTCGATTGGCTTTGCCTGATACCGGGCACACATGCAGACAACAAACACTAAATCAGGACGACTTGCTGTGAGGTACATAAGGGAGCCAACCATACTTCGATAATGAGTATGATCCACTTCAAACCCTTATGGATCCTCATCAAGTTTTGATCTCTCCACCTGTAGAGTGTCAACAACATCACAAGATTCTAAACCGTATTTATTTAACATTTCAAGAGCCTATTTTGATTGATTAATAAAGATGCCTCTGGGATTTAAAAAACTTGTAGTCCTAAAAAGAATGACATTTTTCCCATAATCTACATCTTAAAACGTATGCTCATTTTGTTTACAAATTTATCACAAAAGATTAGATTTGTGGATGCAAAGATTATATCGTTAACATAAATTTTTACCAGAATAAGATCCTTGCCTTCCTTTCGTGTGAACAATGTCGGATCGACTACACCTTTGACGAATTTATAACCGAGAAGGAATTTGGAGAGCATGTCGTACCAGGCACGAGGAGATTGTTTCAAACCATAAAGTGTTTTCTTCAATCTGAATACATGATTCGGATGATCTTGATCAAAAAACCCTTCTAGCTGACTCACATACACCTCTTCCTATAGAACCCCATTCAGAAATGTTTTCTTTACGTCCATCTGATAAACCATTATATTCTTATGAGCAACATGTGCTAAGAACATTTTGATGGCTTTAATACGTACTACAGGTGCAAATGATTCTTCAAAGCCAATCCCCTCTTCCTAACGGTGACCCTTAGCAACTAACCGCGCCTTGTTTTTCAACACACCCCCTTATTCATCTAGATTCACATTAAATATCCAATTAAGGTTGATAAGCATAACATTGGATGGTTTTGGAACTAACTCCCACACTTCAAGTCTTTCAAACTCATGAATTTCTTCTTGCATGGCATCAATCTAACTAGACTCGTTCATGGCTTCTTTGTAATTCTTAAGCTCTACTTTTGTTAAAAAAACATAGAAGTAGCACCACATGGCATCGGTTGCTAGTTATCATCTTGTAGAAATAAGTTTGGATGGATTACCAATGATTGTCACTAACGGATGATCTTTTGTCCATCTTCTGATGTATGTTTGTGGTTATTGGAGCATATGAATATTTGAAGTGTCTATAATCCATGATGATGACTTAGCTTAACTGGGTAATCGAGGAGAAAATGGATTTATAAAGGTATCATTTTCAAACTTGGCATTTTCATTATTTGGTTCTTCAACATTGGTAGACTGAAGTGGAGTTACTGTTGTTTCAGTTGTTAGTGTTGTACTTAGGGATGGAGCATCTGGATCAATGGTAGTAGAAGAATAATCCCCGGTTGTATCTGGTGGAAGTAGAGTTTCAGCGAAAACAGTCATAGATACAGCACTTGGTGATTGTTCGAAATACTCATCGAACATTGGTTGAAACAGTAGTCATTCTTTGAGGGAGGTTTAGTTGATGTTGAAGCAGCCTAGTTTTGTACGAGTCCTAAATTAATGTGTCCAGAAGTCAAAGGTTAAAGCTCGGGTCCTAAACTAAGTTGTTCATAAGCCACTTGGGTTAGTTCATCAAACTACACATGATGGTTTCCATAATCATTCGAGTTTGTTTGTTGTAGATTCGGTAAGCCTTTTTGGATGGTGAATAACCAATAAAGATTCTAATATCTGCTTTTGGCTTTTGTTTACCAAGATCCTCACTGTCGTTTGTTAGATAACACAATGCACCAAAAACGTTAAGATACTTAAGATCTGGTTTACGGTCTCTAAGTAGTTCATATGGAGTCTTCTTGTATCGAGTGTGGATGAGGGATCTGTTTTGAGTATAACAAGTGGTAGCTACATTTTTAATTATTTTATTTTTTTTATGAAGAGTAATATAGTTTTTTTTTAAAAAAAAAAATTTTTTTTTTTTTAAAATTTTAAAGAAATAAAATTTTATATTTTTTGTTTTTTTTTAAATTTAAATTTTTTAATTATATTTAATTATTTTTTTTGTTTTTTTTTATTTTTTTTTTTTTATTTTAAATTTAATAAATTATAAATTAATAGTTTTTGGTTTTTTTTTTTTGGGGGGGGGGGGGGGGGGGGGGGGGTTTTTTGTAATTAATTTTTAAATTTTTTTTTTAAAATTAAATTTTTATTTTTAGTGGAATTTATTTTTATTATTGATATTTTTTTAAATTTTATTTATATGTTATTTTTTTTTGTAGATTAAAATATTTTTGTATTTTTTTAACAAAAAATGTATTCTTTTAAGCTCAACCATATAAAACAGAATAACCTAACAGAAAAATACCCAAACTCAAAAAAAAAAAACCTCACCAAAAACGAAAAAAAGGCAAAAACTTAAAAAAAAAACAAAAACCACCTAAAAAAACGAACAAAACAAAATTAAGAAAAAACCCAACCCCCAAACAAAAAAAAAAAAAACAAAAAATCCCCACCCATAGAAGGAAACTCCGAAAAAAGATAAACTCCCCCAAAACAAAACAAAAGAAAAGAAAAAGAAAAAAAAAAAAAGCTAACACTGGGAAAAGCAAAACAAAACCACAAAAACCCGACCACACAAAGCAGCGCCCCTCAAAGCTCGTCCTTTAAAAAAAAGAAAAAAAAACAAAATAGAAAGCGAACCCTGGCGAAAAAGAAAAACACGCTTCCCAGAAAAAGACCAGCAAAAAAAACAAAAAAAAAAAAAAACCAAGAACAACAACAACCCAAATAAACAACTACAACTCCCCCCAAAAACAACCCCCCAAAAAAAAAATAAAACCCCGAAAAAAAAAACACTACAACCAAGAAACAGCAAAACACCAACACCAGCCACGCCACTTCCACGCTCACCCAACTCTTTCCCATAAAAAAAAAACAATAAAACCCAACAACAAAAACACCCACAAAAAAGCCACCAAAAGCCGCTTTCCTTCCCACAATAAAAACCCCACAAAAAATAAAAAAAACCAAAATAAGAGGCCAATAAAAATAGAACAAATAAAAACATAAAAAAGAAAAAATCGAAAAAAAAAAAAAAACACACTACAAACCAAAAATAAAAAAAAAAAAATAAAAAAAAAAAAAAACCAACCCTAAAAAAAAAAAAACAAACTCCTACAAAAACACCACGAAAAAAAAAACAAAAAAACAGAAAAGAACAAAAATAAAAAAAAAAAAAAAATCATAACACCCCCAAAAAAAAAAACAAAAAGCCAGCAAAAAAAAATCTAAACCAAACCCTCAAACAATCCCCAAAAACAAAAAACTCAAACCCAAAAAAAACAATAACGGCCGAAAAAAAAAAAAACTACCCCGAAAATAACAAAAACCTCATCCACAACACAACAAACCAAAGCGACACCCCCCCAAAAATAAAAAAACAAAAAAAAAAAACAAAAAAAAAACAAAATCAACAAAAAAAAAAAAAAAAAAAACAAACCGTCCTAGTCCAAAACAAAAAAACCCCCAAAAAAAATAACCAACCACCAAAAAAATAATAAAAAAACCCACCAAACCCCACGACACTAACCAGCCCTCTACTATAAACCAAACAAAAACAAAAAAAGAGGAAAAAGAAAACCAAAAAAATCCCCCCCAAAAGTAACAAAAAAAAAAAGCAACTAAGAAACAAAAAAAAAAAAACCTCGCTGCAGATAAACACTAAAAAAAAAAAAAATAAACACCCCAACAAAAAAAAAAAAAAAAAAAAACTAAAATAAACTCAATAACTACCCATAAATTAACCAACTACAAATAAACAAAAAAAAAAAAACTCCCACAAGCCTCCCCAGCAATAAACAACTAGTCACGAAAGCCAAAAAAAAAAAAAGTGACATTACAAAAAGAAAAAATAACCCCCAACCGAAAAAAAAAAAACACAAAACCAGCAAACCCTCAGAACACCTCGTAAAAAAAAGACAAACCAACACAAACAAAAAAACCGCCCCAAAAAAAAAAACACCAAAAAAAAAAAAATCCGTAACCCACCCAAACCCGATAACCTGCAAAATCCCCCAATGCCAATTCCAAAAAAATCCCAAACAAAAACCGCTAAAAAAAAAAAAAAAAATATAAAAACCTAAAAAACCCAACTAAAGATAAAAAACTATACAAAAATTAAGCTCCCTCCAAGAAAAAAAACTAAAAACCCCCCAAAAAAAATAACCAAAAAAAAAAAACTCCCAAAAAAAAACAAAGAAAACCCACCAAAAAAATAAAAAAAAAAATAAGACAAAAAAACAATTAAAAAAACAAAAAAAAACACCATACCCCCTTCTACCCTCCACCATCAACCGCCAATCGAAAACCGCAGAATTTGGAGAATATAAGCATAGTGCTTGCAGCCTCTACCAACATACGATTACGCCTTTCAACGACACCGTTTAGTTGTGGAGTTCGTGCAACGGACGTATGGTGAGTGATTCCAACATCGTCCGTGTATGCTCTCAATGTATTATAGATAAATTCTGTGTAGTTATGTCACACCCCAACAACGGCGGAAACACGAGGCGTGGCGGAGGATTGATTGTCATAACACAAAGCGTCAATAAAGAGAAAACTAACATGCACTAATTAAATGTTACAACATCCTCTGACAACAAGTATGGAACTTGTGTCAAAATGAGTTGAACCACATCACATAGTCTGAAATTTTATTACAATCAACACCTCACATCCAGAAGGATACAAGTCTAACGGAAAACAAATAGACAAACTGAAACATAGTCTCAATGCAACTCCAAATGATAAGATCTGAATGGATGCTCTTAGGTCTGCTAAAGGTCTCTAAACTTGGCTTTATGGATCATTCACATTACCTGAAAATGATACTCGAAAGGGTCAACATTATGTTGGTGAGCTCGTAGATTTTTGGAAAAACCTGGTTGTTGTGCCAGAATATAAGAGTGGACAGTTGTGCAATATGAAAGCAGAATGCGCATAACAGAAATTATAATATCAACATATCAAAATATCATACCAGGGTAACCCAACCCAAATCAACATATCAAAATAACCCGCACGCTTATAGTCCTCCGAACCTATCCCCTACCAGCTGGAACTTCGCATAAATAGATCTCATAGTATTCGCATAGCATTCACATAGCATTTATAAAGTGTTCACTTAGCATTCATACATGCAAACATAGGCACATAGCATTGTCCAAAAAGAATTCAAAAGGTTTTTGCACATAATTTAAAAGTAATTAAAAGAAGGTTTTGAGTATCATTTTCCCCCAACGGAAAAGAGTTTAAAAATGGGGCTACGAGAACTCACCTTTAAGAAAAGCGATAAGTAGCCGAGGATATGATCAAACTATTATATACAACGGCTTCCAGACACGACCTAATCCAGTTAAAGTATGATTTTAAATATAGGTTTTCTAAATGTATGTTTAAGATTGATGCATGGTAGTTTAAAAAATGCGTTGTACGGTCACTTTTAATATTATTGGTTGCATGATGGTTGGTAATTAAGACTCGAATATATACTTATAGTGTTTAGGAAAATTAAACGAGAAAATATCTAGACTTAGATAATCGTTATTAATAAATATGTTCTGGTAATTTATCCGGTAGTCTTAAGTTGTCTAGTTTAATTGTATTGGTTATGAAAAGTGACACGTTTTAGTTTCATTTAATTATTACTAGGAGTTTTATAATTTATAAAATTATAAAATATATTTTCGTCTTTTAGTCGGTTTATTAAAATAATAATATTTTATTTATTTTGACCTTTTGTCGGATTTTTAAGAAATTAATATTTTCGTAAAATACTTTAAGTATAATAATTTTTTGAAATTTCGGCATGATCCGTTCGTTTATAAGACGTTTCCAAGATTTTTTTAAACCTCATTTTACAAACACTTTATCTTAAATAAAACAGTTTCGACAAAACGACCAAAATCCGCATTTCGCATTAATTATCAAGACGTATTTCTTTCAAATGACTATTCGACTATTAATATGTATATATATATATATGTATATATATATATATATATATATATATATATATATATATATATATATATATATATATATATACATATATACATATATACACATATATATATACATATACACATATATATACATATATATATATATATATATATATATATATATATATATATATATATATATATATAGTATAAACTAAATAATTAATATACTATAGTATAATATAATATATATATATATAAGTATAAACGGTTACCAAAGGTCTATTTTTAGCCTCCAAATTCATTAATGTAAGCTTATTGGGCCTTAAGGCCCATTAGTGACCTAAAATATCATTTACTAGTTTAAAACTCGTTTTAGGCCTATTAGTAAGCCGATTTAGAAAAATAAGTCAAACGAGAATTCTACGAAAGAAGCCAAGACTCACGGACCAAGACTAAGCCATAGTTTGGGCTTAGCTTATTGGGTCGTGACCTTTTAAGCCCATAATAAGCTATCCGAAGCTTATTATTAAGTCGTTAAGCTACGCAAGTTCTTAAATATCAAAATAAGCTATAATCAAAAGTCATGAAAATAAGCCGGACCATAATAAGGTTCACAATAAGCCATGACTTATTGGGCCTAATTGGGCCGTGGGTTTATTAGCCCAAAACAACTATGCTAGTTTTCAAAAATACACGAATAAGCTATAAGTACTTTTTAGTTGTCAAAATAAGTTATAAAAATAAGCTACAAAAATATGGTGAAAGAAGTAAATGACCAAAGTATCCCCTTGGTCTCTCCTTTTTCTTGCCGTGAGCTCATAGGCTCCAAAAATCCATCATAGAGCTTATTTAATAAGCTAATAAGCTATTATTTATTATAGTTCGCATAATAAGCTATCATAATATGCTATAAAAATCATAATATGTTATAAAAATATGACAAGTATAGGTAATAGCCAAAAACATGTTTCCTTTGTTTTCCTTTTTAAGCCGAAAGTTTATAAACTCCAAATAAGCTATAACAAGCTTTTGAATAAACTAGATAATTATTAATCTACATAGTATATAAATGTTATTCAACCATCACAACCACAATAATAAAATGGTCTTTCCTTTCCCTTTTGTTCCCATGTTTGAACCAAACAAACACCTATTTACGTTTATTTGTAAATTTTAAGTTTTCGATTTTTAACAAACGGATCATAAAACCATTATCTATGCATCATAACATTAATAAAAGTACAAAAATATTTGAAAAATAGATGACTTATAAAGAGGGTTTTGAAGATGAGATTAAACACTAAACCGACAACTCAAACATTGTTTTAATGAACCCACGCCTATTGAATCAACCCGGAAGCACTCAAACTCTCATGTTTTTTGATCAAAAATAAAAAGTTATGGTGTTTGTATGTGTGTGTGAATCAGACGCAACCAAGAGGAAGAAGAGAGAAACAAAAACTAAAGTGTGTGTAAAATGAATAGAAAGTGTGTGCGTTTGAAAATATATAAGACAAAACTTGGTACTAGGTTGGGACATATGTGCTAAAATCATGCCTTGTTGTCTCTTGTGGGGCTCGAAACCGGCTATGGATCCAAAGGGGATCCTAGTTGCGTTTTAGCTCTTGTCGGGTTACTAAATGGTCAATTCTCGTGATTTAAAATGTGACCCGAAGTTTCCTAGTATTTTTAATGAATGTAAAAATGTTTTTCCATAAACTTTGACTATTTACATGATTGGTAAATAAGTTAAATTGCATTAAATTTAATATAGATCATTAACGGATGTGTCGGGGCGTGTTGCTTGAGATTTTATGCCGTTTACGAGAAAACTTCTCGGAGATTGATCTAATACACATATAATCATCTAAAATGAGATGATTAAAGGGAATAATAGTACTAATGATTAAATAAATAATAAACATATTACTGATATATCCCGAAAGTTGATCTAACCGGAATAGAAAATAATAAAAGTCGAAGGACTAAAATAGAACATTACGAGCTAGAAAATTCGCAAGGGTTACACGTTGTCGATACGAAGATATCTTATTGTTGCTTGAAGACTGACTTGAGCTTGTTTCAAAACCTTTATAATTGTCTCTGGAGTCTCGTCTTTTGTTCTCAGAAACTTCACCCAGGTAAACCGAGAATGATCATCGACAATTACTAAAATATACATCTTCCCGTTTATGCTTTCCACTCGCATTGGCCTGCATAAATCCATATGCGACATTTGAAGTTTTGAATTCGTACTTGGTTTAGGTTTGGGTTTATGACATTCTTTCTTGCCCTTTCCCATTTGACATGCTGAACACAAGTGATCTTTAGTATAGTTCAACTTTGGTAAACCTCTGACAAGACCTGCTTTTGCAAGCTGATTGATAGTACCAAAGTTAAAGTGTGACAAATGACGATGCCATAACCAAGATTTTGTCTTTGAGGCTTTGGAGAGTAAACAAATGGAAGAAGACTTCATCATATCATTTAGTGAGATTGTGTAAAGATTACAACCGCAAAAACCTGACAGTAGATCAACACCGTCTAAGTTACGAATAACGCACAAGTGTTTTTCTGAATGCCACTTCAAGATTTGAATCACATAATTGCCCAACTGAAAATATATTATGACCAAGTCTTTCGACGTAGTAAACCCGTGAAATCAACACACTCCCAAACTGCAAATCTCCGTAACCCATAATAGCTACAGAATGGTCATTGCCGAATCTGACAATACCAATAAACTTGGAGACAAAATGAATGAGCTTATCACGATGACCAGTCATGTGTTTAGAACAGATAGAATCTAAGTACCAAAGAACAATTTCTACAATCTGTACAAAAAGAAACAAAGAAAATGGAAATATATACAAAACTCTGGATCCCCAACTTTTAATTGGGTTCTAAGGTGTTAGTAAACCTAAGGGACACTTAAAAATCTAAAGTTTAGATTATTGTCTAGATCTCTGGATGCTAATGGAATCCCTAAATCATGATCATTCATTAGGTGACTTTTGCTATTAAGATAGTCTTGTGTAAGGGAATTCCTCGCATTTTCATATCATTGATTTGAAGGCTTGCTAGGTTCAACAATTAGGACCATTATGGTTGTAAGAATTTACCTAGGAGGTACATCTATGGTAGACGTGATCCTAGTTAAAGGGCACTGATGTCCTAGCCAGTTAAAGGTTCTTCCAATGGGTATCCATCTATTGCTAACAGTGGTAAAGATCCTTCTAGTTAGTTTCCATTCTTTTCCTTTCGTTTCACAGATTTAGCCTTTTTAGGTTTTTGCACATCATTAAGATATTTAACAATACAAGCATCATGATTTGCAGAAAACAAACATTTATTACAAGATAAGCAAATATTTTTAAATTCAAAGACAACACAACATTCTTAACAGTCACATTACAATTTGAAACATGATTGTTCTTATTTGAAATAGAGTTAAACTTCCTAGGTTGAAATTCTACTGTATTCTTCTCGCTCCTACTTGATGGTCGCGGGATCCTATTATTCCTTGTATTGCTCTTAGGCTGTGATCCGCTAACATTAGGATAACTTACTCTTCCTATAGAAAGCAACAAGGTGTTATCAGTCTTTGGAATGTTTTGCTTTGCTACATACTTTTGTGTGTTATTCTTAACTGTTTTACTTGTTCTTGATGTATCTACGTAAGGCTTATCGTTCTTTTTATGACTTGTCGCGAGAGCCCACTTTTCATACCCGCTTTATGTAAAAGGGCACGAGGCACTAACATACATGGTATGCGTTTAATTACACATACCATTGACCACTAAAATCGGAATTAAATGACTAAAAACGTACCAAAAATACATTGTATTTGTATGTTTTACATTTGTATTGTGCAGGAAATGGATATCTAAGAAAATGACAAAAATCGAAGCCAAAACGACAAAACCAAGCACGAGAACGGAAAGAGCGTAAAGAGAAGTCAAAATCAAAGCCAAGTCAAAAAGTCAAAGTTAACCCCGGGATGAGTCATTGGAAAGAGCATCGAAAACAGAACTCAAAAACCTAAATTGCCAAAAGTGGGCCCACTCGTACCCACCTAGTGGGCCCGGGAAAGCCCACTTATATCTTATAAGCCTTAAGCCTTAATAAAAGCCCAACAACATTTTTATCTATACCCGGCCCAATAACACTAGCCCAACACTTCCTTTTATAAACACTCCCGTTACCCTTTTAAAACTCACCCCCGTTAGTCCTTAAAAGGACTAACGGTGCAGTCCCAACCCAAACTCCAAGGACCTTTAATGCAAACACTCATATAACGTTGAGGGACCATTTTTGACAACCCACTAAACTCGTACCCTGCACCAATAAAACAAATAGGATAACCCCTTTTCTCGCTCACACCCCCATTGTTACTATTCACCCTCCATCCCTAAAATTACTCTTACCCCGAGGTTAAACCCACTTAAAACCCCTTCAAGAAGCCAATAATGATGCAATGAGTGACGTATTTTGGCTCTAACATGTTGGTGATCCAAGGCAATCATTGGGAATGATTACGTGGACACATCCAAGGGCTAAGATAAATTTAAAGAAGCACAAGTTGATTTGAAGGGACAAGATTGATGCTGCTTTTCCTCTCACACGAGAAAACCAAGCCAAGGATCTAGGTCCTTCTATCTGGCCTATAAATAGAGGGCTTAACCCTTTGTAGTGAGGGAGAGTTGTTCTAAGATTTTTTTTGTATCTTTTTAATGTATTTTCATTTAAGTTTTTAAAGTTATTCTGTATTGCAAATTCCTTGTAAAAGTTTAAGTTTTTAATGAAAAGTTTGAGGTAATGTTTTTAAGATTCTGTTTTTGATCATTTAATATAACCTGTTAAGCTTTTTAAGCTATGATGCAGCTTATTGATCTGACCTAAAAGCTTCACTAAGCTTTTAGCTTCTTAATCTTTGCCTTTGTTTACTGTTTTTATCACTTTTATTAACTGTTTTACTTATAAAAATCTAAAAAATACCAAAAATCACAAAAAAAAGCTCAAATGGATGATAAGCTTACAATGGAAGAGCTTATGGGTTTTACTAGCTTGTTTCTAACAAGCTAGAGCTTGTAGAATAGCTCTTTTGAGCACTTGTTTGCCCTGTTTAAGCAAGGGTATTTGTAAGTTTTCATTTTTCCACTTATAGCTTATTTACTATTCAACTGCTTATTTGTGCTTATTGTCTGCTTATATTTGCTTATTTGTGTTTGCTTATGATGTTTAATGCTATTTATGCTTGTTTTATGGTTTAGAAATGATTTGATTGAGTTTTCATATAAACTGTCTTAAAGTAGCTTATAAACTTGCATAATCTATTTCAGCTTATTTGAGTGCTTATTTGTTATTGAGATTTGCTTAATATTGTTTGTTTTACTTATTTAACATCTGGTCTTTTGAATGTGTGCTTTAAATAAGCATTAATCTCTTTAAAAAAGCTAAAACAGTTTTTAAAGGGGTGTTTGGTTTAACCTGTTTTATGGGTCAAAATGGGTCAAAATTGCATATTTACTCTTGGGTTAGTTTAGCTTAGCTTAAGTTAGTCCAAAGTTTTAGTTTGTTTAAGTTTTTAAGTGTTAAATCTCAATTTTAAGGTTTTAAGAGTTATTGGTTTGAAACTGTTAGGTTATAGCTTATTTTAGTTGCTTATTTGATTGTGCTTTTGCTTATTGTTGTTTTTGTGTTTATGCATGTGTTAAAACAGGTTATAAACAAAGCTCTATAGCCTGCATTTGTTATTTGTGTTTTACCAAAACTGTCAAAAGTGCTAAGTGTTGAAAAAAATTGAGAAATTGCTTTTTCAAATGCTTATTGTTGCTTATCCTGAATTTCAAAATGCTTTTTGAGTGTTGATTATTGTTCTTTGAGGTCTAAAGTTAATCTGTTTGTAGGTTATATAGTCATAAGGATCTGTTTGTGTGCTTATTTTTAAGCTCAAAAGTGTGGTTTTGTTAAGATTGCAAAAGTTAGCAAAAATTTGTCTAAGTGTTGAATCAGTGTGAGATAGCCTTTTCATGAAGCTTTTTAAGTGCTTATTTGAATTTCAAAATGCTTTTTCTTTGTTGCTTATTGTAGTTTTTTGGCCCTTTCTTCTAGTGGTATACAGCCAATAAGCCATAAAGGATCCTTTTGCTAGCTATTTTTAAGCATAGAAAAGCCCCTCTGGCACTTTTGGGCTTATCATTTTGGCCCAAATAAGTTTTTGCTTATTTAGATTTTTAGCTTATTGCTTTTGCTTATTTAGGTTTAGTTTAGCTTATCAGGTTAGATTAAGCCCATTTTATATTATTCTCTTTAGTTTAGAGCTTATTTGAGCTTATTTGCTTATTAGCTTAAAATTTCTAAGTTTTATAGCTTTTTGATTAAAATGTCATTCTAGCTTATTGTAATTGCTTATTTTTGTTCCTACGTGCTTTTTAGATATGCCCTTTTATCTGTCTTAACTTATTCTTCTTTTTGGTTTGCTTATTTGAGCTTAAAAAGCCCAACAGTTAGTTATTTTTATGGTTTAGTAGTGTTTAGCTTATTCTGTCACTTTTAACAGCTTATTTAGTGCTTATTTTTTGTTTATAAAAAAAGTTGTTTTACAAAAATTGCTTATTTGTTGCTTTTATAAAAACTTGTAAAAAACATGTAAAAAACATTTGGGAATTGGGGGAAGTCAAGGGTGAGCAGGACTCGAACCCGAGACCTCACCCCTATTCGACAAAACATTTTATACCAACACCTCAGCACTAACAAACTCGACACCTTGGGACTTTTTTCTGTTTACGTTCTGTAAAATTTATTCTTTTATAGTAGGTTTGAGGCTTTTTTAGTTTATAAGCCGTTTTGGCTTTATTTCACATGCTTTTTGATACAGCTGTTTTCACAAGCTTATTATTAAAGATCCTATTGTTCAAGCTACTTTTGCTATTTTTTCAGAATTTTTATAATTAGTTTAGTATTTTTAAACATTTAATTTCATTAAAATCGTTTTTAATTCATAAAAAATTATAAAAAAGTCAAAAAAATATAATTCTTATTTAGAAAATTTTTTTTTAACATTTAGAACCTAGGAAAATTAGATTTGCTTTCGTAGGGTTTAAATTGCAAAATTTAGTTTTTTAAAGAACGGGATTGAATCCCTTTCATATTTTTAGTGTTTTTAAGCTTAAATCTTTTCCGTTTTAGTTCTAGTTTTCTTTGTTCTAGCTTTTTAGTCAATTAAGACTTATAAAAAATAAAAAGATCAATTTAGGTCTTAATTTTGATAATTTAGGGTTTTTAGGTCCCGTTTAGGATTTTTGTTTTGCGATTTTAGTTAAAATTTGTCTTACCTTCATTGTTTTTAAGTTTTTGCCTTAATTTTTTCAAAGTTTTAGATAACCAATCATAATCTTGTTCCATTCAAGCATCGATTCTCATAACGCCTCTCGACTTTCAATTGCATTCCTCGTTGGAGATAACGACCCGGGAATCATACTCCCGGATTACTATAATTGTGATTTTTTGATTCTCACCCTTATAATTATATATTTATATTTATATATATTTATATATTTATATTTATATATACTTTAAAAGGTGTGATCAGACTTAATCAGTTTTTGGCGCCGCTGCCGGGGAGGTTTGTCTACGATTGTTGAGCCGTTTGAAAATTTGTGTTTGATGATCCTTCCGTGTGAAGTTATTTTGCTTATTTTCTTATAAAAAAATAATTAAAAAAAACTAGAAAAAACAAGAAAAACCAAAAATATAAAAACATTATCCATAAAAAAAATTACCAAGTTGGTAAAAGAACACCAACATATAATACTTTCAATTGAAGTATTATCCCATAATAAAGTTCCGAACCAAGATCAAAAACTTACCTTTTGAGAGTCTTCATGTGACGGTATCGGTTCACCTTTTTAAAAGTTTAAACAAACTCCATTTGTGGCGTTTTTCTTTTTGAGAGAGTACCGTGACGCGAGTTGATTATTAGGTTTAAGTGTCTTATCTCCTTGTCCGTTATTAAAATATATTGTGAATACATTGTTGAAAAGCCAAAAAAAATATAAAAAAAAATTAGTATAAATTTTCTTTTTACATTTTAGTGCATGCGCACTCGTTCTCAATTCTCGTATTCTATCGTCAGACAACAACAAAGTCCAACGACTTTTTGTTGAACCATTCAATCTTGATGTGAACTATTGAAAATCAAGCTCATCCCGTAGTTACGTTGGTACGGATAAATCGTACTATGGCTCAATTGCTCGATGACCACAGTGGGTACAAGTGTTGACATCCGTTGTTTCCAAGTTCAACGAGGAAACTTTGAGCTTAAGCACGGTTTGCTTACCCTCGTTCAAAACAAACAATTTTTCGGACATGACAAAGAAGACCCTCATGCTCACATCCGTTATTTCAACAAGATCACTTCTACGATGAAGTTCCCAAACATCCCGAGTACGCCGGTAAGCTTTGCATTTTCCCATGTTCACAGCGAGTGGTTGCCACCCGGATTGCTTGAAAAAGAACCCCCTCGATCGATTCTTACATGGGATGATATTGTTTCGAAATTCATCAACAAATTCTTCCTTCCTTCCAAAACAACAAATCTTCGGAATGAAATCACGAGATTTCAACAACGATTTGATGAAACCTTTTACGAGGCGTGGGACCGATTCAATGTTCTTCTATCGCGGCATGCCCACATAATGGATTTTCGGAGTTATATTAACTCGATTCATTCTATAATGCTTTGAACTCTAATGATCAAGATTCGTTGAATTCCGCTGCGGGTGGTAACTTTTTAGAAAAAATGCCCCGTGATTGCCTAAGAATCATTGTGATCAAATCCAAAGTTCGTAATTCACATAACAAACCGGTTGTTGCCAAAGTGAGTACGAGCACTTCTACCCCCGGTATTTCTCCCGATGTTGCCGAACTTAAAGATATGGTGAAAGCTTTACTTCTCGATAAGAAATACCAAGCTCCCGCTCCCGTGGTAAGAGGTTCGAGGAATGTTGTGTATACTTGCGGTGGTGATCATTCTTACCATAATGTCCCCGCACAGATGGCAACGTTTATCGTGAATAATTGAAGAGTACGCTCTCTCAAGCGCCGCAACTAATTTCGATCAAGGAAATAACCAAGTTACGAGCCAGATTGCTATCAAATTCGACCTCCCGGTTTTCCTCCTGTTTAAAACCAAGGAAATAACCAACATCGTTACAACTAAAACCGGGGGAATAATTACAACCAAGGCTAAATTTATCGACCACCGATTAATCAACCCCCGGTTCACCAAGCTCCACCTTACCAAGCTCCGGCTCCGGAAACACAAGGTGTGATAAAGACCGATTTTGAAAGCTTCGTCAAGGCTAATGATGCGGTTTATACTTTTGAGAAAATTGCAAGACCAAAAACTAAAAACTTGCAAAATCAAAAATGACCAGTTATTTAACGGACATGCTTTTCCAAATTCTTTTGTGAATTCCACAATACCGCTTATACTTCAGGTTCAGGGGCACTCCCTAGTAATACATTACTCACCAGAAAGGTAGATTTGAAGGGTTTATTACCACCCGAGGTGGTGTTGCTTATCAGGACCAACGATTCTACTACTTCTGCTTCTCTTCCATACAAGTCGTGGAACGTGATATGAAACCAAGGTGACAAAAGGACACGGTGCCTTACTCACTAATAATGGATGCCACCAAAGACGGCCCAACCTCCGGTTGTCCAAGTATCAACCCCTAGTACCAAATTATGAGCAGTTGTTGCTTCCCGTTAGTGCTACCGAATGCACTAACTTGAAATCGTTCGATTTCCGTATCCTTCGGACGTAATGATGAAAGGCGCCCGTTGAAAAAGCTAACGAACAAATATGAGAAATTTCTACGAAATCTTTAAAGATTTGAGTTTCGTCAAATTAGCTCTAGGATGCTTTGATTTTGTGCAAATTTGTCTCCACTCTTAAAGATTTAATGGAAACAAAGAAAAATTAAGTGAAATAGCTAGAACTTCGTTTGAAATGGCATTGCTCAGCTGGTATCTCTAACAAGTTACCACAAAACCTTGGAGATCCCCGCAAATTTTCATACCACGTGTGATTTTCCAGAAATGGATTAGTGCTTGCCTTGGCGATCATGCAGCTAGCCATAAATAATCATGCCATTATCCGTGTGGAAAAAAATTTCTCTTCCAGAGCTCACTTCTACTTGTATGACTCTTGAAATTGCGGACCATTCGATTACCCAACCGATCGGTATCGCCGAAGATGTCGACGTAAAAGTAGGAAAATTCCAATTCCCGGCCGACTTTGTAGTCGTAGACTTTGATGCCGATCCCCGAGTCCCCCTAATTCTCGGGAGATCCTTCTTAATAGCAGGACGTGCTTTGATTGATATGTACAAAGGAGAATTAACTCTTCGTGTCGGAAAAGAAGCCGTAACATTCAATCTTGACCAAACTTCGAGATACTCCTCTAATTACGATGATATGATGGCGAACCGAATCGACGTCATTGAAATGGCTTGTGAGGAGTATTCTCAAGAAGTTCTTGGTTTCTCCGATGTGATCGCGAGTGGCAATCCCACTCTCTTATTATGCCATTCGTTTTACCTTATCTCCGACTCCTCACTCCCTTCGGGATAGTTGATTTTCTTCTCTGAGGAAGTCGGATGCTATCCTTGCTCTTTAAGATGATCCAACTGCACGGGAAGCTTGATGCCTCTTATTTACGACCCAGAGGGGGATATTCTTCTTCTTAAATCATTTCTCAATGATGATCCATCATTACCTCCTCCCACTCAAGGAAATTATTTTCCAGAAATTCGAAATGAACTTAAAGTTTGTGAAGCTAAAACTGATAAATCTTCAATTGATGAACCTCCCAAAGTGGAACTCAAGGACTTACTACTCATCTCGGAATACACATTTTAGAATTGGTAATGGACCCAACTTTTGCCAGTCATATTGACTAAAGATTTGAGTGTCGAGGAAAAAGCCGCTCTCATAAAGGTTTTGAAGTCATACAAGCGAGCCATCGCTTGGAAACTCTCCGACATCAAGGGTATTACCCGGAACTTTGTACTCACAAGATTCTTATGGAAGAGGACTACAAACCGGCGGTTCAACACCAAAGACGGGTGAATCCGAAAATCCACGATGTCATCATAAAGGAGGTTAAAAAACTTCTTGACGCCGGATTAATTTACCCGATCTCGGATAGTCCTTGGGTAAGCCCCGTACGTTACGTACCAAAAAAAGGTGGCTTTATCGTTGTTGAAAATGATGAAAATGAGTTAATCCCGACTCGATTGGTTACGGGTTGGCGTGTATGCATTAACTGCCAAAGGTTAAATGAAGCCACCCGTAAAGACCACTTTCCACTACCGTTTATGGATCAAATGCTTGAGAGATTAGCGGGAAACAAGTACTATTGTTTTCTTGATGGTTTCTCGGGTTACATTCAAATTCCCATCGACCCTCATGATCAAGAAAAATACACATTACGAGTCCTTCAGATATGTTGCTGATCGTCGCATTGACTTTTGCTTATGCAAATGCATCGGGCTCGTTCCAATGCTGATCATATGATGGCTATCTTTCATGATATGATCGAAAAAACGATGGAAGTCTTCATGGACGACTTTTCGGTCTTTGGAAATTCATTCAAAAATTGCCTCTCTCGTGTAGACAAGATGCTTCAAAGGTGCGAAGACACCAATCTTTGTCTAAAATTGGAAAAAAGAGTCATTTCATGTGTTAATGGTAAGGCATTGTCCTTGGCCATAATATTTCAAAAAATGGGATTGAGGTTGATAAAGCCAAAGTCGATGTGATTGCTAAGTTACCTCATCCCACTACCGTCAAGGGTGTTTGGAGTTTTCTCGGTCATACCGGTTTCTACCGACGATTCATTAAGCATTTTTTTTTAAATTTCCCGACCGATGACTCATCTCCTTGAGAAAAATACTATGTTCATCTTCTCCAATGAATATATTCAAGCTTTTGAAATGTTAAAGAAAAAAATAAAAAAAAACAAAAAACTTACCGAAGCTTACGCTCTTGATTGCCCCACGACTAAAGGACCTAACGTTGGAAGCTTATGTGCGATGAAAGCAAACTTTGCACATAGGTGCAGTCTTGCGGGCAATCGTCATGAAAAAACTTTAGGCCGAGAACAATCTATGCTAGTAAAACAATGAACGAGGCGGAATCGCATTATACCACGACGGAGAAAGAAATGTTAGCCATGGTGTATGCCTTCAAAAAATTTTGGTCTTACCTCATCTTGAACACGAGCATAGTGTATACGGATCACTCCGCCCTAAAATATCTCTTTGCTAAAAAAGATTCATAAGCGAGATGAGATTGCTCCGGTGGGTTCTCCTCCTTCAAGAGTTCACATTCAAAGTAATTGACACAAAAGGAGCCAAGAATCTCGCAGCCGATAATCTTTGACTTTTATGGTTTAGGTATTGAGAATATGATTTAGCACACACTTAAAACTCATTTTTGATTTTTCTATTTATAAGGTCTTGAAGTAGGTTAGATACGGCGTATCCATGTGTTGGATATGGCATATTGGGGATTTTTTAGAGTAGGGACCACGCTTGATATCTTCCAGAATATTATATTAATTCCTTTTATCCAATATGACGTATTGGTCTTCCGAATATGGCGTATTGATCTTCTTTCCTTTTGTGGTATTTGGTGAGTGCAGGCACTGATACGTCGTATCTTCCTTGATGGATACGGCGTAATGGTTTTCAGAATAGTAATCTTCAAAATCTCTTCATTTAAGCTCCAGAATGCGCTCCTTTTGCTAACTTTCACCAATTACTCCATAATTACTGCAATTCTCAAATATAAACGATTAACTAACAATTATTTTCAATAACTATACAAAATGGATTAATATCATGGGATAAATGATGCTATAAAATAGACTTTATTTGATGTCATCACCTTATTTTTCAAAAAACGGCCATATTCTTCCATTGCTTCTTTATAATTCTTCAGCTCTTCTTAGCTAAGAACGCATGGAAATAACACCATAAATCATCAGTAGAAAGTTGACATCTTGTAGAAACAGGTTTTGATGGATCGTCGATGATTGTTACTAATGGATGATCATTTGTCCATCTTTTTGTGTAAATTGGAGGTTGTTGGAAAGTGTGCATGTTTGAAGTGTCGACAATCCTTGAAGATGACTCAGCTGAGCTGGTGTCTGGAGGAGAAAATGGATTGGTAAAAGTGTCATTGTCAAACTCTACAACTTCTTCATTTGGTTTAACATTTGTAGAATTGAGTGGATAGATTGTTGCTTCAATGTTTGGGGAAGTACTTGAAGAGGGAGCATCTTTGTCTATAGAAGTAGTAGAAGAAAAAGACACCTCGGTTGAATCTGGTAGAGGTAGAGTTGCAGTAGAAATAGGGTTAGATGCAACACTTGGATTCTTGAAGTATTCATTTACACATTGGTTGAAACAACAAATACCAATCATTCTATATAGGAGGTTTAGCTGATGTTGAAATAGCCTGGTTAAGCACGAGTCCTGAACTAATGCATCCATAAGTCAAACCTTGAAGATCAGGTCCTAAACTGAGTTGTTCAGAAGCCATATGAGTAAGTTCATCAAATTTTACGTTCATTGTTTCCATTATTTGTCTGCACCTTTTTTTGTAAATTTGATACGCCTTCTTGGATAGTGAATAACCAATGAAGATTCCAATATCTGCTTTAGGCTGAAGTTTCCCAAGATCCTTAAAATCATTTATTGGATAAGATAGAGCACCAAAAACGTGAAGATACTTGAGTTCTAGTTTCCGATTTATGAGTTGTTCATATGGAGTCTTATTGTAACGGGTATGGATAAGGGAGCAGTTTTGATTGTAACATGCAGTAGCTACAGCTTCAGCCCATAAAAAAAGCAGAGATTTGAAGAAAATAAGCATGGTCCTTATAGCCTCTACCAACGTACGGTTATGCCTTTCAACTACACCATTTTGTTATGGAGTACGTGCAGTGGATGTCGTATGAGTAATTCCAACATCTTCTGTATAATTTTGTAGAGTCTGATTGAGAAATTATGTGCCGTTGTCGGCACGAAGATATCTTACTGTAGCATTTAGAATGACTTGAGCTTGCTTCAAAATTTTGACGATAATTTCCAGAGCTTCATCTTTAGTTCTCAAAAACATCACCTAAGTAAAACGAAAATAATCATCAATGACGACAAGAATATATCTTTTTTTGTTTATACTTTCTACCCGCATTGGTCAACACAAATCCATATGCAGCATTTGAAGTTTCTCATTTGTACTTGGTTCAGGCTTATGTGGATAAGATTCCTTCTTTCTTTTTCCCATTTAACATGCCAAACACAAATGATCTTTAGTATACCTCAACTTGGGTAGTCCTTTGACAAGACCTTGTTTAGCAAGCTTAATGATGGTACCGAAGTTTAAGTGAAAGAGGTGACGGTGCCTGGTATGTGTTTAATTACACATACATTTGACCACTAAAACCAGACTTAAATGACTAAAAACGTACCAAAAACACATTGTATTTGTATGTTTTGCATTTGTGTTGTGCAGGTAACGGATATCCAAGAATAGGACAAAAATCGAAGACAAAATGACAAAACCGAGCACGAGAACGGAAAGAGCATGAAAGAAAAGTCAAGTCAAAGCCAAAAGTCAAAAAAAGTCAAAGTCAACCCCGGGAAGTGGATTTGGAAAGAGCATCGAAAACCGAACCCGAAAACCTAAATTGCCAAAAGTAGGCCCACCCGTACCCACCTAGTGGGTCCGGGACAGCCCACTTATATCTTTATAACCCTTAAATCTTTCAAAAAAGACCAAGTCCTTTTTATCTATACCCGGCCCAAACACCAAGCCCGACACACTTCACACCCTGTTTTTTCCCATTCCATATAACACCCCCGTTAGTCCTTTAAGGACTAACGGTGCAAACAATTATAAACTCCAAGGACCAAAGTTGTATCACCCAAGGACCTTTAGTGCATATAATCATATAAAATGGAGGGACTATTTTTGCCATTTACCTAAACTTGTACCCTGCATCAAATCACTGTACATCGTTCCTATTTTCCCGCTCCCTCACCCATTGTTACTGTTCACCCTCCATCCCCAAATTTACTCTTACCCCGAGGTTAAACCCACTTAAAACCCCTTCTAGAAGCCAATAATGATGCAATGAGTGAAGTATTTGGGCTCTGACACGTTGGCGATCCAAGGCAATCATTGGGGAATGATTACATAGACACATCCAAGGGCCAAGATTGATGCTGCTTTTCCTCTCACACAAGAAAACCAAGCCAAGGATCTAGGTCCTTCTATCCGACCTATAAATAGAGGGCTTAACCCTTGTAGTGAGGGAGAGTTATTCTAAGATTTTTTTTGTATCTTTTTAATGTATTTTCATTTAAGTTTTTAAAGTTATTCTGTATTGCAAATTCCTTGTAAAAGTTTAAGTTTTTAATAAAAAGATTGAGGTATTGTTTTTAAGATTCTGTGTTTGATCATTTAATATAACCTGTTAAGCTTTTTAAGCTATGATGCAGCTTATTGATCTGACCTAAAAGCTTCACTAAGCTTTTAGCTTCTTAATCTTTGCCTTTGTTTACTGTTTTTATCACTTTTATTAACTGTTTTACTTATAAAAATCTAAAAAATACCAAAAATCAAAAAAAAAGCTCAAATGGATGATAAGCTTACAATGGAAGAGCTTATGAGATGATTACCAGCTCTATCTAACAAAGCAGAGCTTGTAGAATAACTCTGTTATCCCCCGCAATGCACTTGTTTTCATGTTGTTTAAGCAAGGGTATTTGTAAGTTTTCATTTTTCCACTTATAGCTTATTTACTATTCAACTGCTTATTTGTGCTTATTGTCTGCTTATATTTGCTTATGATGTTTAATGCTATTTATGCTTGTTTTATGGTTTAGAAATGATTTGATTGAGTTTTCATATAAACTGTCTTAAAGTAGCTTATAAACTTGCATAATCTATTTCAGCTTATTTGAGTGCTTATTTGTTATTGAGATTTGCTTAATATTGTTTGTTTTACTTATTTAACATCTGGTCTTTTGAATGTGTGCTTTAAATAAGCATATCATCTATTTAAAAAAGCTAAAATAGTTTTTAAAGGGGTGTTTGGTTTAACCTATTTTATGGGTCAAAATGGGTCAAAATTGCATATTTACTCTTGGGTCAGTTTAGCTTAGCTTCAATTAGTCCAAAGATTTAGTTTGTTTAAGTTTTTAAGTGTTAAATCTCAATTTTAAGGTTTTAAGAGTTATTGGTTTGAAACTGTTAGGTTATAGCTTATTTTAGTTGCTTATTTGATTGTGCTTTTGCTTATTGTTGTTTTTGTGTTTATGCATGTGTTAAAACAGGTTATAAACAAAGCTCTATAGCCTGCATTTGTTATTTGTGTTTTACCAAAACTGTCAAAAGTGCTAAGTGTTGAAAAAAAATTAAGAAATTGCTTTTTCAAATGCTTATTGTTGCTTATCCTGAATTTCAAAATGCTTTTTGAGTGTTGATTATTGTTCTTTGCGGTCTAAAGTGAATCTGTTTGTAGGTTATATAGTCATAAGGATCTGTTTGTGTGCTTATTTTTAAGCTCAAAAGTATGGTTTTGTTAAGATTGCAAAAGTTAGCAAAAATTTGTCTTTATAAACAAAGCTCTATAACCTGCATTTGTTATTTGTGTGAGGGAGAGTTGTTCTAAGATTTTTTTTTGTATCTTTTTAATGTATTTTCATTTAAGTTTTTAAAGTTATTCTGTATTGCAAATTCCTTGTAAAAGTTTAAGTTTTTAATGAAAAGTTTGAGGTATTGTTTTTAAGATTTTGTGTTTGATCATTTAATATAACCTGTTAAGCTTTTTAAGCTATGATGCAGCTTATTGATCTGACCTAAAAGCTTCACTAAGCTTTTAGCTTCTTAATCTTTGCCTTTGTTTATTGTTTTTATCACTTTTATTAACTATTTTACTTATAAAAATCTAAAAAATACCAAAAATCACAAAAAAAGCTCAAATGGATGATAAGCTTAACAATGAAGAGCTTATGAGTTTTATAGCTTGTTTCTAACAACTAAAGCTTGAAGAATAGCTCTTTTGCGCACTTGTTTTCCCAGTTATAAGCAAGGGTATTTGTAAAGTTTTTCATTTTTTCACGTATACTTATTTACTATTCAACTGCTTTATTTGGGCTATTGTTGCTTATATTTTGCTTATTTGTTTTGCTTATGAATTTAATACTATTTATGCTTGTTTTATGGTTTAGAAATGATTTGATTGAGTTTTCATATAAATTGTCTTAAAGTAGCTTATAAACTTGAATAATCTATTTCATCTTATTTGAGTGCTTATTTATTATTGAGATTTGCTTAATATTGTGTTTGTATTTACTATTAAACACTGGTCTTTTGAATGTGTGCTTTAAATAAGCATTAATCTCTTTAAAAAAACTAAAACAGTTTTTAAATGGGTGTTTGGTTTAACCTGTTTTATGGGTCAAAATGGGTTAAAATTGTATCTTTACTCTGGGTCAGTTTAGCTTTAGCTAAAATAGTCCAAAGATTTAGTATGATTTAAGTAATTAAGTGGTAACTCCATTTTTAAGGTTAAAAGAGTTATGGTTTGAACAGTTAGTTATAAGCTTAATTTTAGTGCTATTGATTGTGCTTTTGCTTATTGTTGTTTGTTTATTCATGTGTTAAAACAAGTTAGGATCATAGCTCTATAGCCTGCATTGTTTGGTTTGAGTTTTTGCTAAATCTGTCATAGATTGCTAAGTTTTCAAAAAGTTTAAGAAAATGCTTTTTCATTTGCTTATTGTTGCTTATCCTGAATTTCAAACTCCTTTTTGAGTGTTGATTATTGTTCTTTGAGGTCTAAACTTAATCTGTTTGTAGCTTAAAAGTCCATAAGGATCTGTTTGTTTGCTTATTTTTAAGCTCAAAAGTGTGGTTTTGTTAAAATTGCAAAAGTTATCAAAAATTTGTCAAAGTGTTGAGTCAGTGTGAGATAGCCTTTTCATGAAGCTTTTTAAGTACTTATCTGAATTTCAAAATGCTTTTTCATTGTTGCTTATTGTAGCTTTTTGGCCATTCTTCTTAGTGGTATAAGCCACTAAGCCATAAGGATCCTTTTGCTAGCTTATTTTTAAGCTAGAAAAGTCCCTCTTGGCCTTTTGGCTTATCAGTTTTGGCCAAAAAGCTATTTGCTTATTTAGGCTTATTAGCTTATTGCATTTGCTTATTTTGTGTTCAATTTAGCTTATTAGGTTAGATTAAGCCCATTTTAGCTTATTCTCTTTAGTTTAGAGCTTATTTAAGCTTATTTGCATTCTAGCTTAAAATTTCTAAGTTTTATAGCTTTTTGATTAAACTGCCATTCTAGCTTATTGTAGTTGCTTATTTTTGTTCCTAAGTGCTTTTTTAGATATGTCCTTTTATCTGTCTTAGCTTATTTTAAGTTTTCATTTGCTTATTAATGCTTATTTTGCCAAACAGGCATTTTTAAGGGTTAGCAAAGTTAAGTTTATTCTGTCCCATTTAACATCTTATTTGTGGTTTATAAAAAAGGTCATTTTACAAAAATTGCTTATTTGTTGCTTTTATAAAAAGTTGTTAAAAAGTAGAATTTGCAAAAACATTTGGGAGTAGGGGAAGCCCCGGGTGAGCAAGGCTCGAACCCGGGACCTCAACCCCACAACCAAACGTTTTATACACACACACTCTACCAACTCGCCCTTGGGTCTTTTTCGGTATAAGTTTGCAAAGTTTATTAATTATACACGTTTTGAGCTCTTTTGTATAATAAGCCGTTTTAGCTTATTTCATAGCTTATTTGATAAGCTGTTTTCACCACTTCATTTTTCTTAAATTCCTCGCTGTTCAAGCTACTTTTTATGATTTTTCCAGTTTTTTTATAAATTGTTTAGTATTTTTTATATTTAATTTTCATTAAAATCGTTTTTAATTCATAAAAAATAGAAAAATAATCAAAAAAATATAATTCTTTTTTAAAAAATTTTCTTTTAACATTTAGAACCTAGGAAAATTAGATTTACTTTCGTAGGGTTAAAATTGCAAAATTTTGTTTTTTAAAGAACAAGATTGAATCCCGTTCACGTTTTTAGTATTTTCAAGCCCTAATCACCTTCGTTTTTAGTCTAGTTTTCTTTGTCCTAGTTTTTTAGTTAATTAAGACTTAAAAAAACCAAAAAGATCATTTTAGGATTTAATTTTGTTAATTTAGGGTTTTTAGGTCCCGTTTAGGATTCCCGTTTTGCGTTTTTAGTTAAAATTTGTCCTGCCTTAAGTGTTTTTAAGTTTTTGCCTTAATTTTCCCGTAGTTTTAAATAACCAATATCAATCTTGTTCCATTCAAGCATCGATTCTTAAAACGACTTTCGACTTTCAATTGCATTCCTCGTTGGGGAAACGACCCGAGAATTATACTCTCGGATTACTATAATTGTGATTTTTTGATTCTTACCACCTTATATTTATCTATTTATATAAGTATTTTATATTTATATATTATATATTTTTTAAAGGTGTGAGTCTATATTGATCAGTTTTTGGCGCCGCTGCCGGGGATGATTGTATCCGATTGTTTAAGCCGTTTGAAAATTTTTGTTTGATGATACTTCCGTGTGAAGTTATTTTGTTTATTTTCTTATAAAAAAAATACAATAAGATTTTTCTTTTATTTGGTATAATTATAATATAAAAACACGAAAAAACCAAAAATATAAAAACATTATCCATAAAAAGAAATAAATTTTTTTATCAAGTTGGTAAAAGAACACCAACATATAATACTTACAACTGAAGTATTATCCATTAATAAGTTTCCGAACAAAAAAAAACTTACCTTTTGTGTCTCTCGCGAGGTACGACTCACCTTTGAAAGTTAAACAAACTCCTTTGTGCGTTTTTCTTTTAAAGAGTTACCGAGAAGCGAGTTGATTATTAGGTTTAAGTGTCTTATCTCATTGTCCGTATTTAAAATTTATTGTGAATACATTGTTGAAAAACCAAAAAAATCAAAAAAAAAAACCAAAATTTTTTTTAGTATAAATTTTCTTTTTAAATTTTAGTGCATGCGCACTCGTTCTCAATCTCGTAATTCTAACCGTCAACAACAACAAGTCAACCCGACTTTTGTTGAACCATTTAATCTTGTGGAACCAATTGAAAATCAAGCTCCTCCCGTAGTTACGATGGACGATACTCGTACTATGGCTCAATTGCTCGAAGCACCCACCGTGGGTTACGAGGATGCCATCGTTGTGCCCGAGATCACCGCGGACAACTTTGAGCTTAAGCACGGTTTGCTTACCCTCGTTCAAAACAAACAATTTTTCGGACATGACAAAGAAGACCCTCATGCTCACATCCGTTATTTCAACAAGATCACTTCTACGATGAAGTTCCCGAACGTCCCGAGTACGTCGGTAAAGCTTATGCTTTTCCCATTTTCCCTCGAGGGTGCCGCCCGGATTTGGCTTGAAAAAGAACCCCCTCGATCGATTCTCACATGGGGTGATCTTGTTTCGAAATTCATCAAAAAATTCTTCCCTCCTTCCAAGACTACAAATCTTCGAAATCAAATCCAAGGTTCGTAATTCACGTAACAAACCAATTGTTGCCAAAGTAAGTTTGAGCTCTTCTACCCCTGGTATTTCTCCCGATGTTGTCGAACTTAAAGATATGGTGAAAGCTTTACTTCTCGATAAGAAAAATCAAAACCAAGCTC